>JAQIWG010008038.1:0-11765 GCA_034695025.1 Chamaedrilus cognettii | reverse complement strand
TCACTGGCGAGGATCAGTGAGGATCACTGGCGAGGATCAGTGAGGATCACTGGCGAGGATCAGTGAGGATCACTGGCCAAAAACTGAGTGTCGTGCGTTTTCGTACAGCTTCAAATTCGATTAAAAAACTGTCAAAAATTACCCTCACTAAAAATATTAGCCGAATTTGAGCTTCTATTATGCGAACGTTCGATTTAATTTAAACTCAATATCGATGTTGCGGAACTTCTGGGTCGTGGTACATCTAGTCAGCGGAGTAAAGGTCGGGGCCTTAGCGGTTGGTTGTTGAGCAGAAAGCCCGTTCGATGTTCTTTGAGGCGACTTGGACATTCACCAATTAAACAGCGTGCGCCATCTGCGCATAATTATTTTGCCTTTTTCTATCCTACGAACACACCTCTCTGCTTGATTAGACCACGCTTGCACAAACGCCAAACTGGTCTGCAGGCGCCATGGGAAGAGTTCAGTTCAGCCCTTTAAAAATAGGAGTAGCGTTTCTCCTGCTGCTTGTAAAACAGGCGTAGGGCTACTTGTATGTCTTTCAAAAAGGGAGTAGTTACTCAGGAGTAACTATGAGTAATGAGTAACTATGCTATGAGTAAATCATGAGCGAGACAGATGGGGGAGGGGGGGAGGGCATAAAAATTTATTTGTCATTTATTAACGATAGGCCTACAGTTTGATTTTCAAAGTCCTGCTTAACTGTGCTTTTTCTTTTTCCTCCCTATTTAGAGGTGAATACATCTCGTGAGTGCAAATTTGGATACCCGTTAGATGATCTCCGAACTTTTTAACGCTTCTAAATTACCAACAAACATTGAAGTGACAGTTCGCTCCGCTAGTCTGTAATATTAACTTAGAGCTGTAACCACTTACATGTATACGCCACACGATTTAAAAAAACGAGTAGCTCTACTCCACAATCATCTATTTGTGCGAGTAACGCTACTCCTACCTATTTTTAAATTCGAGTAGAGTTTCATAAAAACGTCGTTTTTGGAGTGGTACTCCTACCAAACTTATCCCTGGCGATGGGCATTTGGCTGGCCAGCAAATCGAAAGTGCGTACGAGTTATTCGCATTATTCGAGCGTTAAGAACGTCACAAATCATCATCATCGTCATTCATGATTTTCGTCAGAAGTAAATCCCTATGAAATGTTGATATATGACGACCTTTCCATTTAGAAAATATTATTCTTTCCGAATATTTTCCGGAATTTTCAGAATATATATATTCCGGCAGAAAGCAACAAAAGTAACACGTGCATGTACACGTACGTGTATGTGTGTGTGTGATCGATGCAGAATAAAAAATCGCAATCCTTGATCATGAATTTATTCGGACAGGCAGTTAAGTCACGAAAATCTAAATTCGAAGACGCGTTATGAATATTACTTTTTAAGATAATAATATGTGTAATGTACACTGTTTAATACAATGTAATGTTTAGCACATGCTCAGTGCGCAGTAGATGTTCTTGTGCGCTAATATAATAGGGAACTAAGAGAAGTAATAAAATTACTAGAGCTAATCGCCAGTAGACCTCTCAGGGGTTTCATAGTGCCCTTCATACCAGTAAAAATTGATTTAAATCACTTAATAAATCATTTTCCTCAACAATCAGCAAGTACGAGAACCTTTCTAATACGCGCGAGAAAAGTAACTGATTTGTTTTTTCAAATTAGAATATTTAGTCGCGCAGTCGATGATTATGAGAGTTCACTGCAGACATTGTATGCCGCGCATTTGACGCCTACAAAAGCGGGTCGAGTCAAGGCAGAGTCCGGTGTGCGACCACGCCTACTCCTGAACCAACGCAGCTGTCGATCATCTGACCGAGAAAAAATTCTTTTTCAAATTAGGGTTAGGGCCCCGTTAGGGTCAGCAAGTTAGGGTTAGGGCCCCGTTCGGTCTAGGGCAGGGTTAGGGGTTAGACATTTGAAGGTTGGGGCTACTGTGGGTATGGCCGCACACCAGACTTAACCTTGACTGGACCCGCTAGTACGCCTACATATACATGACCTGGCCTACAGTAATATATTCACATCGGAGCCTTTGAAATGCTAGCCGCCGGTTATTTTTGTTTTCTTGACGAACATCCATCTTACGTCCGGAATTGAATTTCGTCTTGTTGCGATCGAATCTATGCCTACTAATAAATCATATTTGCGCCCGCAGAGGAAAGCAATCTGTACGATACGAGAAGGAGGATCTATGTTGGTGTCAGAACTTGTGAGGAACGGCGCCGTGGGACAGATTGATTTGGGAGAAAAAAATTAGAAAAATCATGGCGTTGCAAGATTCTCATCATTGCAATAATGACACCAAAACTCAAGAAAGATTTTGAATTGTTCGTTTTGCATAAATTATATTATAATGTTACCGCAGGCGACATTGTACCTAACTGCGTGTACATTTCGTCCAGAGAGGTACGCATGACTGATCACGATAAATGTTGATTATTCATGATTAATAGCGCGCAAGGCAATGAAAAAATTAATAGGAGCATGTGGCTAAAATGTAGGCCTACACATTAGTCTATAGAGTAATTTCACGGATCACTGCCTTGATTTTATTATCTTGAACTTAAGATTTTTTCCTAAGTTTGCAGTTTCGTTACATGGCATGAAAACAAAAATTTAGGACATGGCTCTGATCAGGGATAGGTCGCGTCGCTTATGCCTTTTATAATGAGACACGAGCGAGAATGGTCGCATATAAGGGACGCACCTTAAAAAATGGGAAGTCTGGCAACTCTGTAGTGGAGACCAATAGTTCACCTGTTATAACTTAGACGTTACGTGTAGATGCGGGCATTGCCCTTTGCACAATTTTTTTTTGCAGTGACGGACTTTGTAGGACTTCAACAATCTCGTACACTATCAAAGTTGTTTAGGTCAAATCGCAAAATTGTCAGCGTTACTCGTGAGAGAAGAGTTAACTACATCTTTCATAGCTTACAAAGCCGTCAAGCCTTTAAATGTCATTTATGTTGTAATATAACCAGGCCGACCTGTTTAATAAAATCCTAGCCTTACTTTATCGTTTAGCAGTTCTGCTTTGATATTAAAGTAAAAAATGCGACGTACAGCCTATGCGCCTGCATAGTGATAAGAAAAATGATTGAAATAAAATTCAAATTACCCTTCAAGGGACACTCGCTCACTGCCTCGGATAAAAGCACAATGCAGTGTCTACATGTAAAGATAAATTCAAAGTTTCCATTTCGAATATTGGTGCAGTATTACATCTGATTTTAAATATTTTCAAAATAACTTAAACCTGTTTCAACTTACAAGTAACATGGCAAGAAGTTTCAGATTCACATGCACGTAGCAGTGCATGGTAAATTCATCTTGCGTTGATGAAGACTGCTTCGTGAGACGACAAAAGAACGGTCCCGGACATGACATTAAACTGTGCCCGGAAGCCCCGCCCCTGCTGCCACCATAGGGCAGGACGAAGCGTTGTGACCGAGTGATCTAAGTCGCTGGTCGTGTATTACTAGCGCGGCAGTTGCCGATTCGAATCCTGGCCGCGGCAAAGATTTCGAGTCACTTCGTGCACCCTTTGTCAAGGGTGGTTTAAATTCGTCAGCCACAAGTGTTCCTACGATGCCTACCAGGTACGGTGAAACCACCATCAGTGACCATCAGCTGGTGAAATGGGGCATCACCTTTTCTCCGCAAGGGGCTAACACAACAACAACAACAACAACAAAAGAACGAAGTCAATGCATGAAATAGTAGCCTGCGGGTAGGCAAAATAAAAGTGCAAGACTAGACTGCGCAATCGACTCCGCTTGTAGTTAACGATCCACGCTGGAAACGTTATCCTCGACAATGAAAATTTGACTCAAGTGCAAGACAAATGACACTATTAAGGCTGCTCTTTTACCGAGCAGAATAATGGACCTACGAGCACAACTCGCGCTTGCAACGGTGCTTTAATGATCTCCATTGGCCGATTTGGCCAAGACGCTAATTTATTGCAACTATCACTCAGTTCCTAATGGCATAGATGCATGCACGCATACATGTATGCAATTGAATGGACAAAATCAAACAAGAAAGTCAATGTGGGGCGGATGAAATAACGATCGTCAATGAATGAAAAGCAACAGAAAGAGCGTTAAATACAGAGAGTAGCAATCTATCTTTAATTAGTATTGAAATAGAAATGCATAGGATCTGCTGTAGCCTTTTCTGAATTGCGATCCTTATATATGTAGCATTTATGTACAATTTACATGCACTAATCTCAGCAATGAAAAATTTGCTTAAATACCAAACCTCCATAGGTTAAAAAGTTGGATAATGAACTATAAACGTCTAAGCTTATACGATTATTATATTCGCTGTTTATGCCTCATTCCCACCCGCTGACAATATTTGCCGAAGTTGCAGAGTTCAATTTCTTGGTTCTATGTTCGACTAGAGAGAGTAGGTCTAGGCACAATTAAATCATATCATTCAATTCGGACACAAAAAATGATTCTGTGAACACTTAGTCGTCGTGAGTTAAAAACGAATTGAACTCAACTTGGTTCCGTGACACTCTAGCCGCAGTGAGAATGCCGTGACCCGTCAGTAATCATGAGCCATGGCGTCGATCAATCTTCGTGACGTCACTAATCCTTTCGCATGCGTGACGTCATTTCCTGTGCGGGACATCATTCCTCTCGACCCCGACCGTTTATCATCAAGAAGGCTACCACCCTGCACTGCGACATGAATCACGCATGATTTTTTACTGAGCTTGAGTTAGCGCCATTAAAAAGGTAAGAATATGGTCGTTAATGGGCGCTTATTCTTAGAAATTGCAGTGGAACGATTCTACTGCCTCTACGTATTTGTGGAATTCGCTGGATGTAATATAAAACCGCATTATAGACTATTACGTTATATCGTCGAGTAAACTGAATTTTCACTGGCGTATAGCTTTGCAGAACTATAAAGTTTCAGACTATTTTAAGGATATTGTAAAAGATCCGCATGAATTTTTGCATGGTTATACCGCAAGCTGCGGGTTCATGAAATTTTTTCTAAAAATCTGACGTTACACATTTGCGATCCTGCCTGTCGTGACGTCAGATTTTCTCAGCCAAAAATTTCACTTAGAAAATTGTAACGGGTAGCACATGTTTGAAATGAAAATGGGGATCATGACGAAAGTTTAGCGACGGTAATGAAACAACGCCAACTTTGACATATATTAGCGCTCCACGCGCATATATGTACATGATGCAGCGCAGCTTGAAATTGCACTTCAGTTCAATCTTGCGTCATCCCACACATAGGCTACATATTCTCCAACGCCATTACAAAAGTTTATTCTCATGCAGTTTGTCCATCCCTAAAATTCGATTTCACTGTTGCGTCGTAGCGCCGTTTATACTTCAATCGATATTCCATTCGATTTCATGTGCCTAAATCGCCTTTCGGAACTTAATAAACGCTAGAACAGGCTACAATCGTTTGGCCATGATATTTTTTGGACTATTCCTTTATGGCAGGGGCGTAGCGTGGGGGGACATTGCCCCACCTGCTGGAGTCTCTCCCCCCCCCTGCTCTCAAAAAAGCTGCTATTGGCTTATGGGCTTGCCCCCCCTCTGTTATTTGTGAAAATAAAGCCTTTGCCCCCCATGCTCTGATGAAATTAAAGATATGCCCCCTGCTCTGTGTAAATTTCTGTCAGCACCCCCCACCTCCCGCTCGTGAGTTCAATTCGAGGAGAAAGTGTCACAAATGTCGTGCAGTAAGCAGAGCGCCAAAATGTCTGCTCCCCCTGCTAAAATTCTTTATCCCCCCCCCCCACCCCCGCTGAGAATGCCCTGCACTGCTACGGCCTTGCTTTATGGTAGGTCCTAATTTGTGATTAGCGTAGTATTGAACGATTTCTTCTTTTGTTCAGGCATGCCTGAACAAAAGGAATAATTTAGTCTTTCAATACGATAACACTCGCCATTTAATTGACAAGGTGCGCCAGCATAGGCATATTTAATTAGAATTTATTCTATTAAAAATATTAATAAAACGCCATAATAATTTCTATTAACAATTGTTTTCTAAAAGGTGTTTTATTGATTTGAAGTTGATATATGGAGATATTAATATTGTTGTCGTTGTGCAATTTGATTTGTCGTTAAGTAGCAACACCTTGCAGCGTCGAAGGTAATATTAAGTATTACATACGGCACCGGATGCACACTATTCAGCCCCATAGCGTGACCATTCTCAGCGGAGAGAAGGGGGGGGGGGGGGGCACGAATTTTTGACGACATTTTGGCGCTGTGACCACACCACTATACTTCTTACACTCTTTCTCTCAGATTGAAATCATCAGCGGGGAGGGGGGGTGTGCTGACAAATTTTTAAACATCGCGCTGACCACGCGACCACAATTCAAAGCAATCAGGGGGGGGCAAGACAATATTAGATATTGAGCAGGGGAAGGCAAAATATTTCACTCCCTCAGAGCAGAGGGCAAATGCTTAATCTTCACAAAGAGCAGAGGTAGCAAAAACTATAGGCCAATGTGTTACTTTTCTGAGAGCAAGGGGCTCAGAGACCACAGCAGGGAGGGGGGGGGGATGTCCCCCTGCCTCACCCCCCACGCTACGTCCCGGACACTTTCTGAAAATATGATGCCAAGCTGTGCGCATGCCGTTTATATTTATTTTCAGCCGAGTTAACGGACGTTAGTCACGTGACTTCTGTACTAGACGGGTTCTTTTGTGATACTAGAACGACACGGCGCATTTTAAAACTCTAGACCGGCGTAGGTGGTGAATGGAGTCTGTGCCAGTACTAGCGTGAGTAGGGTTGCCGGACGTCCCTTATTTTAAGGGATGTCCCTATTTGAGACCATTTGTTCCTTGTCCCTGCCCCCGTATGAAGAGCATAAGGGACGCCAATTGTCCCTTAATCGGGCCAGGCCTAAATTTTGATGAACTGCTTACAACAAAACCGTTTTTTTTAAAGACTTGACCGATAAAGTTCTCACTATTATCTAAAAGCCTAATCCTAGGCTAATCCTACAAATCGTTCATATTAGACTATAGATCTTGCTACAATCGTGCGTAAATCGCTGGACAGAATTTTGTTGCACTAAACGAGGTTAGTTAGTGAAAAACAAGTAGTATTGTTTATACAAAGTAGCGAAAAAATTGAATCATGCATGTTGAATATTTTGTGTCCCTTATTTGAACGATGAAAATCTGGCGACCCTAAGTGTGGGCCTAGCGACCAGTAGCGGTTCCACATGGAGGCCAAATGACGCCAGGCGTCCCCACTTTAAGGCATGGCGTCATGTAGGCGTTCCCAGTTTTTGTGGATAGGCAATGCTAAAGAGTTTTATTGTGGTGCAGGCGTCAACAGCTTTGTAGTTGGCGTCCCCAGATTTCCGTTTTAAGTGGTTGGCATCACCAGTTTGGAATGGTTAGCGTTTGATGTTTGCTCCCGGGAAAAGAGTCTTCAACAGAAAATGGTCAATGACCATTAAGAATGGCCTAAACAATCTCCGTCTGCACCCCTCCCCCCGGTCGTGAGTTTTTTTTATACGGAAGTGTGAAAAAAGCCTCTTCACAGCCCACTTCCTCATTCGTGAGTTTCGCACGAAAACGAAAAAATGCCTCATTGTCTTCGTACGTCAAAATATTGTGGCGTCCGGATGGCGCCCCCAGTTTAAAAATCCTGCAGCAACCACTGCAGGTACCCACGGCCTTGGCAGTGAATGAATGAATGTCGTCAGTTTGTGCAACAGAACGTTGGCAACTTGCCGATACAAACCAGCGTGAAGCCAGAGTCGGTGCTAAATTGAAGAAATGGCCCCGGGGGCTGGGTGTCAAATCCTGACTGACCCGCGAGCTTCCGGTCAGCACGTGGGACGCGCTGCAGGGCACGCCGCGTGCGGTCGAGTACAGGGACCCCGAAACTTTTTTGTGAGTGGGGGGGGCACTGCCCCCCCTCCCCCCCCTTCTCGGCGTCCACGGTCGGGTTCATCTACACCTTATTGATCTACATGTATATGTGGATGCAGATGCAGATGTACATGTAGATGCAAATGTAGATGTAGATATAGATGCAGAATAATGTAGATGTGCATTCTACAAGTAAATCTACATATACTATATCTACACGTAGATGTAGACACAGATGTAGGTGTAGATGCAGATACAGATAAGGATGTAGATGTGCATATAGATGTAGATGCAGATGTAGGTGTAGATGCGGATGTAGATAAGGATTTAGATGTACATATATATCTAGATGCAGATGTATGTGTTTAATGTAGATGCCGATGTAGATAAGGATGTAGATGCGCATATTGATGTAGATGCAGATGTATGTGTTTAATGTAGATGCCGATGTAGATGAGGATGTAGATAGGTTTGTTATAGCCCGCTATATGCGGACAGAAAATTTTACATTTGTCAAAGAAAATCACTTTAATTTGTCGACAAACTGTCTCTTGTGAAAATAAATTGTTGAAAAATGGCATTTTGTGACAATGTTTTTTTAGATCTGTGGGTGAGTACTTCAGCAAATTGCTATATAACATTGTTGGGGTGGTCTGGCCCGGCGTTATAATGCTCTCTAAGGCGTGGGTGGGTAGGGTAACAACTAACAAAAGACATTGTTGCCGTTACAGTCATAATTATGTGAACGACCCCTTAATACTGCTCCTGACAACATGGTGGAAAAATTCGCCTCGTCAGTGCACCAATTATTATTAAGGCAATGAATATGTTACAGCACCGATATTGTCAAAATTTCAGACGAAGGATCCAAAAATTTCGCGTAGACCTTTTTGAAATTATCAATATATTGAATACCACCCGATGTAGCAAAAGTGGGAAAAATGGGTTATAGCTCAATGGTATACGCAGCTCATTTCAAACATTGACATGTTCCACAAACACAGGCGGTAGCATAACTACATGTACAGGCATATTGTATTCTCAAAAAATTAACAGAACGGGTGCAACATATATTATTCGGCTCATTCCGAAAAGATAATTATCGAATAAGTCCTCAATAAAGAAACTATTGTCCCCAAATGCAATTTTTTTAATCTTCGGGGTAGCTACAAAGCCTACGTACAATGTAATCGCGTGATCCTTCCGGGAAAAGCCATGCCAGCTGCTACGCGACAAAACTGAAATAGATTTCACAGCGTCGACGTACATGTGCAATGTACTTGTGGAATTGTAGATGCTCGCGTTGATATTTTTAGTGAGAAATTCTGCAAATCGATCTCTCTAGCATTGGTAAGCTCGTCTACCGGTATAGTAAGTCCCTTAGTCAAAAGGACCATGCATTACCATAATTCACTCAAGGAAAATTGACATTTTCAGTGTCTCAGAAGCGTACGTGGACCGATCGCAGAGAAAAGATTCCCACTCGCAAAGCAAGCTCACTCTATCGAAATTGATCGCACAAAGGCATCAAGCGTAATGAAAACGTAATATGAGTAATAAGACTAGTACAAGGTTAATTGTTTTTTCTCAATAGTACACCTTTTCGCGTTCAGATGCGACTTATAATTATAGCAGTTTACTTCAGTATTACTGCAATTATACACCGGATTCCGATGAAAACGGGAACATTCGAAACGTTATCATAACTCGGTCAAAAGTTATGAGATTTGTCTGAAATGTTACAAACAGCAACTGTAACCATATCTACACCAACTTGGAAATTAGTAGAAAAATTCGAGTAGTTTTGACAAAATTATGGCCGTTTTAAATAAGGTACCGACAAAATAAAGTTTTCAACTTTAGTTGCTGCGTGTTGTGTGTCTACTGTCAAGTTACCAACAAGCAGGCCAGAAATTTAGTCACAACTGATGTTTATAGTGTCTTCCTTGTTCGCGTACACATGGCAGAAGACGTGGTTCTATCCGCGTGACCCTCAGATATGGAGTGTAGAGTTTCATCTCTACTGGAGGAACGTGTTTATCATCCAGGCCTGCGTGACGTTAATAACTCAACTACTTGAAAAGTAGCAGTTGCTTTATCACAGAATCATAAAAAAAGCAGTCAAATAGTGGGATCCCCGTCTTCTGTCAGGTGTGCGCGAACAAGGAGGATAGCGTGGATGTGCGACGGTTAGAATCAGTGCAGCGAATTTTAACCAAAAAACTTCCAGGATTTCAGGGGCTTAACTACCCTGCCCGACTTGAAAAAGTTAGATTGTGTACCCTTGAGCTCAGGAGCGGGCTGACCTTTGCTTTTGCTTTAAAATTTTACATGGGCTTGTTGACACCCAAATAGACAAATTCTTTTTATTGGATCGACAGGGTCGAACTAGAAGGCACAGCTGGAGATTGAAACTCACCACTCCCAGGCTTGATACCAGACTGCACTTCTTCTCTTTCAGAGTGGTCAATGTTTGGAACTCATTGTCGCCATCCACAGTAGAGGCCACTTCCTTCAATTCTTTTAGGGCATTACTAATGTCGGAATGTCTAGATTCATTTCTAACTGTAAAGGCCTGACATCTTTATGCTGCTAGCAAATAACAGCCATGTATTCTAGTCTACTTACAGTAGAAGCATTTTAACCGATTTTTAATTATTCTTGCTTGCTTGATTTTAATTATTTACAGCACATAGTAAAATAGAATGCAGGCCACATGCATAATGTTTGAACTAAAGTGTACAGTATATCGCAAAGTTTTTAGCCTCATATTTTATATTACTGAATAATTTTATGTCGGCTGATACAGTATTGCCACCCGTACAGTACAGAGCTGACAATGTCATTTTTGTAACTAAATAGTGTATAGCCTTTCATACTATAGCCTTAAAAATGATAATATATACATGTGCAAAGGCCGGGCAACGTGAGCGCGTTCTGGGTGTGTCGCACTCAACGCCTGTTGTCCGGAGTTATAAACACGTTTTAGTGAACACTTACTTGCTTATAACCTACTGTGTGTTTGTAATAAAATTTATTTTATTTTATTTGATACTATGAGCATCAGCTGTCACTAAATTTCTGGCCTGCTTGTTTGTAACTTGACAGTAGGCACACAACACGCAGCAACTGATCTTGGAAACTTTTTTTCGGTATTTTTTATTAAAACAGCCATTATTTTGTCAAAACTAGTCCAAATTGTCTACAGATTCTAAGTTTGTGTCGATATGGCTACAGTTGTTGCGCGTAAAAATTTCAGACCAATCGAACAATTTTTGACCAAGTTATAGCCTAACAAGTTTAAAGTGTTCCTGTTTCATCCGAACATGGTGTAGTATTGTTTTCCGGGGTTACATACTTGACCGCGAAGTGGTTAACAGCGACGCAGTTGACAGCGCATGTACGTGAAGTGAATAAGCGCTACATGAACGACAGCTAAATGAATTACCGCTAAGCCTATTGATCGCGAAGATAATTGAAGCGAAGTGAGTGAGACCGAAATGATTGTCGTGAGGCCTTTTGAACGCGAAGGTTATTGAAATTAGTGGAGGATAAATGTTTTGCCTTATGCGTGACGTTCGTGTTAAGACTTGATAATTAGTTCAAATGAAAGATAAAATGACAATAATTCTGGATTTTTTCCTAAAAAGCTCCAATAATCTGGTTGGCCTACAATCTGGTACACGTCGAGGCTGCTCACTAGCGGTTATTGACTTAGCGTCTAGTCACTTTGGCGGTTATTGACTTATCGTCTAGTCACTTTAGCGGTTAATGACTTAGCGTCTAGTCACTTTAGCGGTTATTGACTTAGCGTCTAGTCACTTTAGCGGTTATTGACTTA
>JAQIWG010008037.1:0-11765 GCA_034695025.1 Chamaedrilus cognettii | reverse complement strand
CCACCTCCCCTTCCCCCACTCCCCCCTCCCCCATTAAAAACTGCCGAGCTAGGGAACTGCTTCTCCGGCTGCGCGCAGCCCGACCGCGTGCCGCGCATACGCCGTGATCTCCAACGCGTCGTTTCCGCGAGTGCCTTCTCAGGAAATCATCAGCCGGGCCGAGGTCAAGCTCGCATTGCGCATAACTCAGCGTTCTAAACTCGATTCGCCGGCGCCTTAGCGAACGTTAACAACAAGGCGGACGAGGCGAGCGTCCGCCCGATTGCCTTAACGACACCTGCGCGCGACAATGGGGCGAGTACATACGGACGGGCGTTGTAAGCGAACGCAGTGTGAGCGATCAGTTGTGCCGAATGCGGCGACAGATGGGCTGTCTGTGCGGCTGTGAGGCTCTGCGGCGTGCGGCGCATGCATGAATGCACTGGGAGAGACAAAGACTGATTTCTATCTGTGGCTTTTCGGTCAAGTAGGGTGCTCCTGAGAGCGTGGGGAGCGTGGGTCAGAAACGCTGAAAGTTGATGAAGTAGCCGATGCGCTGTTGGTGTTCGATAGAAGCAACGAATGTTATATGTTTATGTTGCTGAAAATAACTTCTGAAGGAGATAGAAACAAGCGGAGACAACGTGCAGGACTACACTGATCCATTTTCTTGAAAAAGCTGTGACGCGATTTCGCTATCCGCTGAAAGTGCTTCCTAATGTTGTTGCAGCAAAAATTTGTGAAGCCCTAGAACATTTTTTATTGACTTCGTGACTGAAATTCATTTAAAATAAATTTGAAATAAATTCATGCCATGTCATTAGCACTGATGTGCTATTTCACCGTATTGAAATGTTACTTGACGTGTCAAACACTAACGACTGCGTTGATAAACGCACTGTAACAAGCAGATGGTCGTAACATTTTGTCCCATTTTGGTCCGATAAATCATAAAGAGCTCTGAATATGGAAGAAGGGCTTAATTTTAGTGAATCCAAATAGATTATTCGGCAATAACGTGTTCCACCGGCTAATGGTTGACCGTGTAGAAAATAAAAAAATCAAATTTTTATATTGTTTTCTTTCCGTGTGCGGATATCAAGACAAAGTTAAATTTGAACCCATTTTGCTACGGTTGCGGTACTCACTCGACCCCAGAAATCGATCATTTCACGTCGTCCTGCCATTCAGTGTGAGCAGAAGACGCGCTGCCACAAGGAGACTAGGGACTAAAGGCCGATCCCGCAGCGTAGGCGTAGCAAGGGGCGGACAGTGCGGTTGCCCCGGACGCCAAAATTCTGAGGGGCCCAGACGGTGCCAAGAAGGTGCCAAATATTTTACACAATATTTTTTAGCTTTCTCATTTTGACCACCTCGTTCGTCAACGAGATCCCACGGTCGTGAGCGGTCCAAAAGACGAAAAGCTTCCGTCAGCCCTCCATCACTCCCTCCTGCGAGTTTCAACAGAAACCCGTTACAGTGTTAACATGTTTCTAATATATTTCTATACGAGTTTTCTTCGTACAATACAGAGTAAAATGATGCAATGCTGGAGAATACAATATATACAGAGTACACCAGTGCAAATAGACCAAACACACCTAAAACACTAGAGCGTACATTGCACTATGCATACAATAGACTCAAGATTTATAAAGGGCGCCACAATACATTTCACCCTGAGCGCCAAATACAACAATGTAGCCCATACTCTCGCTACGTCACTGGGACTCTCGCTACACCACTGGGTCTACGGCAGGCGGGTTGCCAATATTAGCATGCAATCTGCGCAAGCGAGCCAGACACAAGCCTCGCCCGTATAGCAACTCAACTGTCGCAATCTGCTTGAAATTTTTTTAAAGGAAAGTTTAATTTCAGCTTTGGGTTAGTTTATTTCTAGGTTAGGATTTGGCTAAGATTAGGTTAGGGTAGGGATAGGATAGGTTAAGAACGTGCTAGTTTTTAAATTGGGTCTACCTAGGCCCGAACGCTACAAGCAGCAACCAATCAGAAATTGCAACTCGAATGTAACGACGCTCCGTTGTCATGGAAGCTGTAGGCCGTTGGGCGAAAAGCCGCAAAATTGCAATAATTATATGTCTAACTTTTAAAAATCAGTTTAATTCGCTTTATTATTTTTGAAATAGCATATTTAGCAGAATACGATGCGAGGAACTTGAATTTGAAATTCTATTTACAAAATTCCTCATTATTTCCTTGTAAGAAATTTCTGAAAAAATCGAAAACATTTAATTGCAGAAAACCCGTCGCTACTAAATTCTGATTGCAGATTCGATTTGCACGTACCCAGTGTAGTCTAATTACTCTAATGCAATACCTTCCCACACAAAGCCTATTCATAATACTGTTGTAGGTTCGCTTCTATGGACTAGTCCGAGCTGCCAAACTTTGAAAAATATTATTGACTGTCAAACAGTTGGCAACTTAATTCAGGTAGGCTCAACTGTTTTTTTTATTGACAGATGAATGAAAGTATGCGGTGGGCAGTGATTTTCCTAGAACCCCCCAGTGGGAGGAAAACCCCCCAAGTACAAATGGACACCCCCCCCAACCTCAAACCCCATTGATTTTTTTTGGCAGCCTAGAACGATTTTGGCTATTGGCTCTGTGACTATCTCAAACTTTCTGACGCAGAATGGTTTGTTGATAACAATAAACAACAAAAAGAAAACTAGGGGAGGCCCAGTGGGGGGCAATTAGGAGCCCACTTGGTTAGAAATTGGTTGCGAAAGTTTGTGGAAAAATTGTCGTCAGCTTCCCCCCCCCTCCAGGTCGTGGGTTCTACGGAGACAGAGATTTAGGGGGGACTGTAATTTATGTTTGGCTAGAAGCACGCCTTCTTTCGAACAGCATCCCAACATTTTGAAACCCCCCCAAACACAAAATCCTGCGAAAAAGCCTGACGGTGGGCGTGGCTTGTATGAAGCTCAACCGCGCAGATAGTGTATTGGCGGCGAGCCGTGACTGAGCGGGGCGGGAGGGCGGGCGCCAAGCGGAATGAGAGAGATAGATCAAGGTCAGCGGGCACGCCTTGTTGACGCGAGCCGCAGCACGACGCCCTGCTCCATTCAGTCGCTCTTATTCCTGATCCTCCGAGCGAGCGGCGCGCGAAATACAATCTGCGCGGCGGAGCTCCATGCGTGCCACTCCCACAACGCGACTTTACCATCGCAAACGTTTGGATCTAATTTAGGATTTGCTTGGGGATAGGATTTGTTCATGGTTAGTTTATTGTTAAGTTAGGGCTAGTGTCATGTTAGGTTAAGGTACGGATCATCGGTAAGGATCGTCATTGTTTGTTAACTTTTTCATTGACAGATAAATGGAAGTGCACTATTGGCTTGTGTGACACTCAAGCGCGCAGATTGTGTTTTTTTGCGCGCGGCGCACGGAAACACTGTACATTAGAAAGAAGCCATTATTAAGTTATTAAGCCGAAATACTTTTTCATCGAACGGATTTGAACCACAGAGCTCAATTAGTTAGAATTTGGTTATAGATCTGCACTCAGAGCTTGCGCAGGCACATTTTATTTTATCATGATGTTTAGGCCCTAATACAGGGGTATGCAGTTGGCTTCTTTTGAGGATCAATTGTTTACGAACCGTCGTCGGGGCCGGAGTAATTTTGCTAACCGCAATATTTTCAATGCAATAATGATAATATACAATAATGCCTACTCTAAGAATATAACTAATTCTAGAGCGATCAGTAGGCACCTTGATGATTTTCATAATTCTTAGTTTAATCACATTCATTCATTCATTATACAATCTCCGTCTAAAATTAGGTTCTGTGAGACTGTGATACAATACTTCAATTAATTTAAATTTTATCCCCCCCTTCGGGATCACTTGAAAGTCCTTCGGGGGCCCAATTGTGGCCCGCGGGCCGCCTATTGATATATATAGCACTGCTCTGATAGCTTCAATACCAGCATCGAAACCAAATTGTATACCTATAGCTCAGTGGACAATTACATGCATTTCTCGCTGACATGGTTTTATCTGAAAACCGAACAATAATCGACTTTGCATAAACCCCCCATGTACCCCCATGTACCCCCATGTACCCCCATGCTACTCCCCAGTAGCCTACGTACACTTCAACTGCAACTCTAAATGAGCTACACACATCGAACACAATCAGTGTACAATAATGTAACGCTATTATTCTACGCGTTCCAGATGCGTTTAAACCAATCCTTCTCATAAACGCTGCGCAACGCCGGGGTATTGTGTCGTAAAGCCTGCCATGTCGGGAACGCGTAGTTCGGACTGCCACACGGAATTAAGTACTAAGCACGTCCTGACCGCGTCGTAAAGCTCCTTTATTCGGAATATGACGGACTACGGCAAGAATTATTCCTCGTCGCTGCCGTGTAGGCGTTCCACGCTTCGACACAACGCAAGGGCTTAGAGCCCCCTTAATTGCATGGGCCTTGTTCATGTTTCAGGCGAACAAAGGCGTGAAGTTCAGTTGAATCACAGTCATGCTCCACTGCGCAGTTTTTTGGGCTGATAAATTAACAAACAGCCAACCAAAGCAGTATTATCATCCAAAGTATTTGGCGTAAGAAGACAATGTTTATTACGTGTAGGGGCGTAGGTTTGAAACTGCAGGCAAACTGCAGCTTACAAACATTGGACAATAATAAATGTAGAAGAAGTAAACCCATATCAACATATGGGTCACATCAGCCTAGTAAATACTCTTTCGCTAAGTGTGTTTTAGAGTAGCGATAGCGAAAGAGATTTAATGAGGATTTGAAGCCCATCGCCGAATCCATTGTTAGTGTCGAAGTTTTCGTAAGATATTGCTGAAATCGCCATCATTATACTTCTGCATTGCATATTTTGACATTTTCAACTTTAGTACACACCCATTCCGCATTCCGCAGTTTTCGACATTTGTAGAGTCGTACTATCTTTTTTATCAAGTATAAACTATTTAAAAGACATTGAGCTCAACTGCAGGTTACTGAAAAGTGGGAACCCTAAAAGTGCAGGATTGTGATTTCCAAACATTTAAGACTGGCCTACATGTATGCCTCTAAATCATAAACGAGCTGCGCAGTTGCCGACAGTTAATATTTTGAGCATTGTTGGCTTTCTTCTATTTTTTGTTTTAGAACTACATGTACATTTAAGTCAAATTTAAGATATGTTAGATAAATTATCTTTAGGCTTCGATTAAGGTTTGGTTTAGGTTATTTCTGCGAGAACTTTTATTACAACATTAAAGTAAGCTACCGAATATCTACGAGTGGCAAATACGCTGCGGTCAGCTATGTTTGCGATCTGGCCCACTGCTTCGCGACGCGAGTCACTTGACGCGTGCTTCTTGGTGCGTACATGCGCGTGCATGTGCTTGTCTCCGTGTTCGATCGTTAGCGGATTGCTTGCCGTGTCACCGGCTCGGCTCGTTATCAATGGGACTCGATCAGTATCTCCAGCTTCTGATTTACAAGCTTAGGCACTGGCAAGGCTTCCTGTTACTATAAAGCTCGATCTGCAAGTAAAAGATAACTGGCAATCCGGATCAAATTAAGACAGAGCGCTGTTTACTGCTAATAAAACTACTAACTAGAGTCTGGACTATAAAGTATATATGTAAGCCTACTATAGGTCTATGGTAACTATAATGTATGTACATGTATGCACTCTAGGTCTATGGTAGCCCCAATCACATCTTTCGGTGTATCTAGTTTTGCAGCTCTTCCTTCGGTTTTTTGTTTTACAATTTTTGAAAATTTAATGAATTGACACAATTTTATTGCTCAATATTCATTCATATTTCTCTACACGTCTAGAAATCTTAGATCCCCAAAATACATGTATGCATATTAGAGTGACACAGAGACAACACTTCGTCTCTATCCCTATCCTGCATTGCCTTTTTCGCCTCAATCCTCACTCCATCTCCGCAGTCTTCAACTTTATCCCATCTCCAACCTAGCAGCGTGAAAAACACAGTCCCTATCCCCGCACGAACTCCGCGAACGATGTTCCCATCCGCAACAGAGTCTCGCATATTACGCGGTATCAAATATTTTTGAAGTACAATAGCCATAAAATAAAATAAATTTCGGTGGTCCTTGTCATCTAATTCATCAGTGGTGGTCAATGGTTTGAATGTAAACGTTTGGTCAGGTCAGCCCTTCGTGATTGCAAGTTAAATATCTCGATATTACTAAGGGCTGGTAAATTATTCGCTTAAGTAACTACCGCAATCGCGGTAGCAGAAAATTACTACCGTCTCCATGCTACCTCATCATGTTGCTCCCCACTACCTCTTGAACTCTGATCTGAATTCTAATCGAAACTAATCTGTCATTTGAACTCTTATCTGAATTCTACCTCTGAATTCTCAACTATTGCTTTCATTACCGCGGTATTACTACTACTGACTACCGCAGGGAATACCGCGATCGAAAAAACTGTCACTCTCTACCACTGATTGCCTACGTATTTGCGTCGCCGCCACTGGCCGCGACCGTGTTCCAGCACCATTGTGCAATCTCCTCCCACGCCTGACATCCTGTCCGCAATCAGCGTCATTTCAAGGAAGATTCTAAAGGGCCCGATACATTACGATAAGTTTCAAAAATTAAATTTTCCAAATCAACTCTCTGAAATTTCATTTTAAAATCGACACGTATACAATGCGAACAGTTTGTTACAGGAAGTTTTCCGTCTGTCAAGCAAAGTTTATTTCTGTAGTATATCGATGCCAAATTTGATAAATAAAAATTTTTAAAGTTGGTTTGAAAATCAAATGTCTGCAATGTATCTGTGTTGAGTTTGACAAATAATATTCCGGAAAACTAGTTAGCTAAATTTAGTTTTTTTTAAAGTCATAATGTACCGGCCCTATAAGTCGTACCAGAGGCTGCTTGTTGAATACAAAAAAGCAATGGCCATATCTAGGAGAAACAGTGTATCACATAAACTGCAATTTACTGAAGAGACTCGTTAAATATAATTCTACAGATTGATCGAACTTTTCCGCTACATTTTTTTATATCTGAAAGGGAATCTGAATGCATGATTAAACTCATTCTAATCGTAAGTTACTGAATGAATCATATTTGTGTGTTTCTTGTACTTTTCTCCTACTGCGTATCAAGCCAAGTATCAAACGAAGCATAGCTTCCTCGACACGCCAGATATGGGTGGCACATACTCGACTCCCTTAATTATGACAGACTCTGCCCACAATCAGCTCGACGCTCTATAGTTCTCGTATATATTTTCTTCGCGGATATTTTCTACTCACTATGTGCTGATTTTGATCAAAGGCCTCCGAGTTCAATTTACTCGGTAAATAAGCACATCAATCTTCCGACTTCGTAGCCCATCGATCACTATCAATCAGTGAAGTTAACGCGCTTTTCCGTGGTATTGCGGACAAATTTTATGAATGGCTTGAATCTCTTTAACTTGCGCTAGTATGCTAATGAAGGAGCAGGGTGGCGAATAAACGTGAACCATCGACCTTCTGTCCTCGAAGTTCAGCCCTAAAGCATTACCAGGGCTCTCGTTCAACTTTTTTCGGCGCCCAGACGCCAAGATTCAGGCACTTTCCCCTCTCAAGACGCCTGGGTCTTCATTTTCTGGAGTCGCAATTATGTGGACGTCAATATGTAATACATAACAACACAGTAACAGCGACGTCGAGATCTTTGAAATCTGGCGTCTGGAGACGCTAGGCATACGATTTTTTGACCCCCCGAGAGGCCGGGGAAACAATTTTTCGACATCCGAGTCAAATTTCTGGCGTCCTAAACGCCGCGACGCCATGCAGTTGAAGGTAGCCCAGAGAACCACTAAGGACCATAAACTTGGTCGTTCGTGCACGGTCTGTCACAGGACGACTTTGATTTGCGCTCCTCTGGCGCTACTAACTGATCTCCCGCCGCTCTTCCGTTCTCGGTCAGGGGCGTAAACGTGCCCGTCCAATCTCTACCCATTTGTGGCGGGAAACCCTGGGGAACGCAGAGCGGATTAAAAATGAACGTTCGAAGAAATTCGCTTGGATCTTAGTAAATGTTTGCTCAGCGTGCACTGACAATGAAAATGGGCTTTGAAGTGCGAGGACATGAAATATATATTGAGCATATGTTATTATAGTGTACGAAGCGCTTCGTTCAATATAATAGCAGTAAAGATTGATCACTTTACATCCCAATGCTTAAATTCATTTTAAATATTTCAGTGTCTCATAATAATTCAAGAATCGCTCGAAGCAATCCTACAATCATCAATATATCCTAACGATCATCATGAAAGTTAATAACTAAGGCTTACTTAGGTTATTAGATTATAGATTAAGGCTTACTAAGTTCAGGGCATTGCTAAATTCATGCAATTAATCCTAAATTCATTAATAAATCTTAAAGTATTGTCGAACTAGCCGGGATTTTATGTACACCTTTATTTCTACATATTTTTGTATCAATATTTGGTAGATCTGCTTTTTTCTGTGAAATTTGTTGACTAAAATCAACTCATCCGAGGGACAAATTTGAAGGCGTCAAATAATGTTGAATGGTAATTAATTTATTTGGGATTAAACACAAATTTCTTGAGATTCATTTTCAGTGCTGCATTGCCGAAATACAGCGTGATTTAGGATGTTACTCCAATTTTATTATAAACCGTCAATTGTCTGCTGTATAATTCCAATCCGTTTTGGCAACCACTATGGAATCTCGTACAAGAACTACTTTGTACACTTCTACGCTCTACTCGTAATCGAACTGCTCAATACCATTTGCATTTAAATAGTCGCGTAGGTTAATAAGCTTGCGCGCCACAGAGACGCGCGTTGTGAATCCAGCGCTCGTTGGCGTGGGCGGCATTCGGTGTGTCGCTAACTGCTATATTTCGAGAGGCTTGACGGGTGTTGAGCAATAGACGCCATAGCGGTAGTCTAGGCAGGGCTACCGCTAACCGGATATGGGATACATATGCCAAAAAATCATGCCTCCGGCGCTTTAGAGCGCCAAAAAGACGTATCACCGGCGTCTCCAGATGCAATATTCGAAAGGTATCAGCGTCGCTCAAATTGCATTGAAATACGGAACGGCTAAGGATATGACCCAGAAAATAAAGACCCTGATGAGAGAGAAAGAATGATGAAGTTTCGAGATGACAAAAACCCTGTCCTTGGCGTCTGGACGCCAAGGACAGGGAAGACGAAAGGAAACGCTTAACGGAAACTGTAAGTATAGATATAGAGTACTCGACAAGCCCCTTCACACACTCAGCCGAACGGGTCCACTGAACGGGAACTGAGCATAAGAAGAATTTATTGAATGAGTGGCTGAAAGCTGCAGGTGTAAACACGAGAGGGGTACGGCGTTCGGCCTCGGCATAGATTTTTGAAAGAGAAACGGCGTTTAGCATAAACTTCGTAATCAGCAATCATATCGCTTTGTCACTGTGTCGTTCTCACCGTTCCTACCAAAAAACATTCCAATCTAAAGGAGGTGGTTAGTGGTTACATTTGAGTAGGATCAACAATGATGCACACAATGCAATACCATGGATTCTAATCGCTTCTCAACGGCAGTCACGGAGCAAAAATCCTGATGTAGTGTCAATATATCCACTAGCCGTTGCAATGACACGAATGGGTGCTTTTAAAAAGCGATTCATCTTCCTCAGCCCATACCATACTTGAGAGATGCAGCAGCAACCCCGTCGTTGTTACGGTCATCCTCAGCAGTGTTCTGGTCTATATATTGTATTTGTATGCTTGAACTTAATTGACAGATAGGCCTAAGGCAGATAGGCCTAAGGCAGATAGGCCTAAGGCAGATAAGCCTAAGGCATAAAAAATGTCCCCGATGACGTCCCTGGACGTCGAAACGGACTTTAAACTCATTATTATTATTATTATTATTATTAATGCCACACGTGCCATGTACGTGTGACTACGAAGCTGCAGGCCTACTATAGAAAGAACGCCATGCAGCAACTACGCTGTAGCTGCATAATATTGCGCCTGTTATTCTAAATTGAATGACTCTACAAGAACTAATCCCCTGGAATGATTATTTCTGAATCTTTCATTCGACGTTGTGCTTACATTCAGCTGCTCATTATCAAATGAGTTTGCAGGCAGCTGTTCAATTTTTGCATCTTTAAATTCTTGCTCTCTTGAAATAAATAGCAAAGAAAGCATCCTTCAAATCACGATAGACAAAAGGAAAACTGGATTGCCCAATGACAGTTGTATTAGAACTATTCAACTATGGACTGACGGGTGATTCTGTGATTCTGTGTTTAGACCATCTTACGAGTTATTTAATTATTCCACACAGCCGAGGTTTTGTGAGGAAGCTTTCCCAAAAGTCTTGGATGGTAAAAATTTTGAAAACCTTCTAAATGTTTTTTGTCGTGTAGTTGACGATGAATTGCATACATAATAAACAACAAACTTTCTTCTTATCATCGTAAAGTATTAGCAACGGGGGAAATCTCGAGACGTATCTAGTAATAAAAATGTGGGAAAAGTAAACCATTCGGCATGGGATAAAATGACTTTACGACGAAGACGACTAAGTCATTGTTAACTCTGTACGACAGGACGTTGCGATATTTAGAACATTTTCAACATTCTAAATGTGATCTTTCAGTTTCTTACTCGGAGTCCTTTTCCTTTGAGAGATTGTATTTAGTGACACCGAAGGGAGTTAGGCCTAATGCAAATGATCTGGTATATGGGTCGGATTGATATTTGATATTTCTTGTAAATTATTTCGAATTTAATTTACAAATTGTCGTGAGCTAAAGTGCGGAAGCAAGTAATTTAAAAATTGCCGTAAGCCGATTCCACAAGGAAAACCAACTCAATAGATGCGAAACGAGAAAAGCTGCAGCATACATCGACGAATTTAGTCGTGACGTACACATTACAGAAAGTAAGTATTTGAAAATGACGCAGTTATTCAAGCCGGTGTCACAGAGATCATGAAAAGTGGAATGATGCATATGGACCTAATCAGACTGATTGATGGTATCAGTTTGCATGAGTGTGCATGAATATGAGTACGTTATTGATTGAGTGGGCATGAGTAATTGTGTATATCGGAGTAATTATGAGTTATTTATAAGTAGGAGGTATGAATATGTACAGTGGTTAAAGTGGATGGGAACGCGTGGGAACGCTGTTCCCACACCTCCTCTAAAAATTGAATCCGTTCCCACACCTGAGAAAAATTTGGGAACTCTGTGTAACGCAGTTCCCACACCTCTAAAAAAAACAGTTCCCACACCTCATCAGACCCACTTTAACCACTGAATATGTATGAGTATGACTGCATCAGTATGTTACTGAGACCATACTAAGCCATGGTTACAACTCTGCTGTATGCAGTATGCATTAGTACCTTGATAATTATTTGCGTCCGACCCCAGGACTTTGCTGCAATAAGCTCGCGCCTCACACGCAACATCGGCTAGTATTTAACCATAGTGCCGTAAGAAATACTTCAATCTATATTTCACATCCCTCGTTGAGCATCACCAAGCCGTTTTCGCAGCTCTTTGATAATTATCGAACCGCGTGAGCTCGAAGAACGATATTCGACCTGATCGATGCGTGGAAATACGGATGGGCAAGCGGCTCTATCAGTGAGTTATCTAGAACTTTGACAACGGGGGGTCGGTGCCTAAATTCAGGTTCCCCCGAAACCGATCAAACGGGGGTACACGCTCGTGGGGGGGGGGGGCAATCATCAGGGGTCTACAAGCCGA
>JAQIWG010008036.1:0-11765 GCA_034695025.1 Chamaedrilus cognettii | reverse complement strand
GTTTTTCCATCTCCGTTTGCATGACATATTTTTGGTGCGTTACAAGTGCAATATACATACATACATACATACATACAATAGTATTTGTCTTTCATCAGGCCTAACTTTCTTCGCTTCATTTTTCGCAAAAGATTCAATCTAGGTCAGTAATAACAATCGGTCCTTTCTTCTGGTGTGCTCTGCAACCTATAAAATGTATTGCGTTGTTAATCACTATAGAACCAATAATCGAACTCCTGCGGAAGAAGGATTCACTCAACGCCAAAATGCACCAAAGGTGCACTTTGAGACAGAGTCCAGATGAGACAAAATTTTACCACATGCCTATAAAACTCCTTATGGTGATTTTAATGATCAGTAGTTCAAGCACACTGACCGCAGCATCTACAACAATACGCACAATTCTTTGCACACAACAGTCACACAAACTTTACAGAAAAATCTCCTGCGATCTACCAACCACACCGCGCCCCACCCCACTGCACCGCACTCCACCACACTCCACCACATCCCACCCTACTTGCACGTGTGAACTTCCACCGCAGTCTCGCACGTCTTGCACTTGACAAAGCAGCACCACTGAAACTTGCACTGACACCGCTCCGACACGACTGACGAGTGGGAATTATACCCCCGTCCGCAGCACAACAAGTCGCACCCGTCCACCCCCTGCGACCCCCTCTCGCAGCGCCTCCCGTGCGTCCCCACCGACCCCGTCGCCGGGTCCGCTACGCAGTAGTCCGGGGACGGCTCGAGGTATATCAAGTCCTCCTTGGTGGGTTTGTTAAAGGCGCGGTTGCGCTGGAGGAGGTAGGTGCCCTGCTGGTTAAAGCGGACCTCTGAGGCTCCGTCATAGCGTTGTTTGAGACGGTCCCCCGTGTCACGGAAGCGAGCCAGCTGGTTCCAGCACGTCTTGAGGCTGCAGGACCCCGACACGCCGTGACACTTGCACGCCACCTTGGCATAACTGTAGACGGCCTGCGGGCGGAGGAGGCAGCCATACAGGGTATATTTTAGCGCGCGTGATTGTACACAAAATAATACAGTTGTCAATCTAAATTTGCAGTGATAGGCGTTGAATTTAGTAAACTACTGCAGCCATTAGAGGCTGCGTGAAGTGTTAAAAACTCCAATCAATACAAAGATATTAAGCACTATTAAGAATGATCTCAAAAAATATTAATAAATTCAAAACCTCAGCCTATGATTCAAAGACTATTATTTCCATACTACATTATTGTCAGAAAAAGAATGCACAGTAAATTACTTCCAACATAACACTTCTACACACTCGCAATCAAGTGCCACCGAAGAAGAAAGAGAGACAGTTTATTTGTCTATAAGCGAGTCCCATATTTAGCCTTCAGGCAATGAGCAGATGGGCTCAGGGAACTTCGCCTTGTATTGCAGGCTCACACCTTGCAATAAGGAGCACAACTGTACTCTTAGACCCTGAGGCTACTGTGTCAGGCACATACAACAACACTGCCTGTGTATGGGGCCCAGCAGCATCCAGTACTGTTGATGGTGACGTTGCCAGCTTGTGGTGTTCACGAGATAATAAACTACCGATTTCTCTCGCCACCATGTGTTGGTTTTTCTTTTTCCCCATACAGGCCGCGACACCCTCGGGGCATGTACCATAATGATGGCGGAACAAGATAATTACGCTCTACAACGGTGGTCGTGTGATATGAATTGGACTCCAAATTAGGTCGCAAACCACTCGTTCGTGTGTTTCAGTCGAGTCGTGGCTATTTATAGACCATGAATCTATGACATCATGTCGATCATTAGATCTGAATGGCTACGCTCTAGCAAGCTTGAAAATTGTCACGGAATTTAGTGCGGAAAGAGTAGACTATGCAGAGTTTCTCAAGGAGAAACGGTTGTTTTAAACATTTTCTTAGGATCACAAGGAACTGTATTGGATCCGCTGTTTGGCGAATAAAGATCACATAATTATACGCAACGTGTCACGTTATAACCCCTGCGCGATTATGATTTAAAAAATTAATTTGATCTCATGATATAATTGTATCTTTATTTTTAAATATTAAATTGTCATTTACGCGCGATAGCCGATATTGAAAATCAAAGAATAACGGACTGCAATGCCAATAAGCTCAAAACATCCGATATAAAAATTATCATTTAAAAGTTTTGTCATTTTATGGACGATGTTGATTGACAAGTCTGCTATACCAAGACCCGCTTCAAATAGGAGTACGTAATAGATTAAATAAGCATACGCTTTGTACAAAGAGATCAATAAACGTAATGTCACAAAATTGTCAAATCAAAAAGTTCAAATGAAAGTTGAAACTAAAAGTCCAAATCAAAAAAATTTAAAAAGTTAAAACTGAAATAGCATTTTTAAGCATTAAAGAGAGCACGAAAGCGCACTAAATATTGAATTTTGAACTATATTTATATACACGTATTCCACGCCGGTAAGATGAAATCCTTGCATTGAAGTCACTATATCAACTCCCCGAAACAACAAGAGCCGAACCCATACCCTGCGTCCCGCCTCGTTATTATGCAGATTCATCAGCATCCTCGCCAGCTCTCTCGAGTGCCTCGGGTAATTCTTCTCCCTCTCCCTTATATCCACGAACCCCTGCGCAAACTTGTATCCGTAGGCCGTGTTATCTCCGCATCCTCCCCAGATCCAGTCCCTGTGGAGCTCCCGGGGGCGTTGTCGGGCGCTGCAGCCGCAGGAGGCGAGCTCCCCCTCGCGACAAGCCCGGCTGACGGCCTGGGTGACGCCCGCAGCGAGGATGGCGTGGGCGAACGCAGTCTCCTGACTCGCTGCGGGGACAAGGACGAAGGGCAAGTTGTGGTTGAATTGGCGATATTCTCGTGCATATCAGGGGCGATTCTAGGAGTTTTTGGTGGGGGGATAATCCTGATTTTTAATTGCATAATTGACGATCAGTTGGGGTAATCATCGAAAATTCATTTGGCATTCAGTTTGCTTAGGCCAACTGCTTTCCTTACTTTAGCATTGACAAAACTTTAACCTACTTGATTCAATAGATCTACACTGAAAATAATCAATAATTAGTGGCCTCAACAGCTCTCAGAAAAATGCAAGAGATATCAAATAATAGAAAGATATTGCAGATAACAAAGTTAGGCTGCTGATAGCACACAGGTCTATTACAGATGTCTGCGATGTGTCCGAGCAATGACGCGTTGCCCGCCTGCACGCTGCAGTTCCAGCGTCGATGCCTGAACTGCCATTGGCACTCGTCCATGCCGAGCCGAGCCCCCTCGCTGACCGGTACCATGTGGTCATGGTAGAGCTGACAGAACTTCACCTGTCCGGGAGAGAGGCCCCGCGCCTGGGCGCACAAGGGCTGAGCGGCCCCCAGGGCGAACAGCTCGGGGCGGCGCCAGGGGCTGTCCAGGCCCAGGCTCCTGGAGGCAAGACGGAGAATGCTATTTATGCATTTTCATAGAAACATGACATTTTCGCGTGTATGTAATTTTTGGCGAATTCCACGCATCTTCAAAACTCGCGAAAAATACACGAGCGAAAATAACGCTGCATAAGGTATTTAGGCTATAATGGGCAGTCCTCAGCAAACGCGAAAATTAAATGCAACAAAATTTCTTAGAGTAAAAAATGCCAAAATAACATGCAGCCAAAATTTCATGTTTTGCAGTAGCGGTTGTAGTGCCTTCAGGTGCTTTCACATTAGTAGCCTATTGTGGGTAACTTGGGGGGGGGGGTAAATATGTAGGTACAGAGAAAATTGTATCCACCAACACTGAGTATGCTGCTACGCAAATTTCTAAAAACTGCAGAAGTCGCAAGTTTCTGTTTCATTATCATAATGCTCTATTTCAAAAAGAACATTCATTTAGGCCTATGCATTTCCTTACGCTCTATCACTTCGGGCGCAATAAAAATGAACTAAACAAAATAGGCCTACGAATTTTTAAAGACAAAATGTCAGATCTACATTAATTCTTTGCGCAATAATAATTGAACCAACAATAAAATCATAATGAACGACAGCTTTATCGCATATCAGTAACCAATGGTATGTCAGTACCGGACTCGCCATACCAACACACAACGGGTCTATTTTATTTTATAACAGACTTGGAAAAACTAACGAGAATAAATGATTTCAATCCACCACCAGAAAATAAGAGCATGCTAAATAAATGAAAGCAATTCATCATTCATCTTTTCTTCTCTGTTTTCTTGTTGAAGGGCGAGCAATGTCTATTGTTGCCTGTGCTGCAGTTAGGTTAAGCCTTTTCAGCGAGGTCAATGCAATTCCAGTCGAGATAATTGATAAAAATATGTTCTTGATAAATGATCCTCTCACTACTGTTACATGATACAACATAGTTATATTCCGATTCTCTGTGTTGTCCGTTGATGTTTTTCTGTGAAAGTCAATGCTGATAAAGGTTGATTAATTTTCGCAACTGCATATTCAACAATATTATGTCTCGCGTTTCTTTGTTTTTTACCTTGGTGCCTAGGCCACTTATTGACATGTAAGCTTATTGAGTAGCAATGACATTGTGCATGAACATTTTCACTGATTGGTAGCTTGGTATGCCAATCATAAAATTTAGTTATTATACTCATCCCCCTTTAATATGCATATTCATTTCTGCAATGATAAATTTGGTTTTAACCAAATCTACAGCGGCATGTGTCCTGTGTAGACTCCATTAAAAATTGGTCTTTATTAAATATCTGAAATTAAATTGTTGACTCTTTTTAAAGTTCATTTGCACAAAATTAATATGGACTTAAATGCAGGGATTGAAAACAATTGAAATTGAAATTTTCGGTGAATTTTCAAATGTACTTATGACAAAGCTTTTTCCTCTTTCTTCATGCTGGTCTCTCAAGTTTGAAGTCACGGCTGTCGTATAATATTGGATGTGTAACAGGATTCATAAGGAATAAGAAAGGATCCACTAATTCAACATTATTAATCAAATATAACTAACTCTAATATTTGTAAAAAGTCCTACAATTGCCGTTGTCTACGATGATGGGTTTTTCAAAGTTTCAAAGCTGGGCACCCTACACACTGCAAGATATTCTCTGGAATGTATACAATTTACAAGCCATCGATGACCCGGCCCGCAGCCCTAATGGACCAATGGTGAAATTAAGCAGTTTACGACGACGTGTATACGATACACACATTAACAAACAAAGCATTTCACACAACTTGGTGAGAAGGGTGGCTAATTTGCAGCGCTCGTGACTAAGTGGTCATTCCTGCGAATGTACCGCCTGCCGCCTGAATCAATATCATTGCAGAAGGAGGCGATCATTTCCAAGTTTTTGATTAAAAGACAATAGTCTGCTGTTCAGTTTGTGATTTTAACCATTCGCAGATTTCATATTGCATTAATCAATTAATTAATTCAGGTAAACTTAATTTGCATCAACATTTTGGAGAGGACTTGAATGTGATTAGATGGCTTTCGCATCACACAGCGGCGAAAACAGAGCAATTCGACTTTTGGGAGAGCTTAAACACATAGTTTATAGCTTTAAGATATAAATAAAAATATTTGATACGTGCGCCTAAACATTTCAAAGTTTCAAAGAATCCGCTTCTATTTCCTCGCAACAATACTATACTAATGTTTAGCCATTCTATCAGGCAGACATTAAACAAAGTCAATCACATTGGTTTACTGGGGCAACAATCTACTGTGTAGGGCTTAAACCTACCACCGCTACTCTGAATTCATCCACACTTTAATGGTGAACCTGTTACGCTTCTGTGTTTTCTTCAATGTCATGCCTAACTCCCTATCTTGTAAACCGTATAGGCTATAATACTATGAGCCCTTATTTACTAAATGCATACTTTTTGTGATAAATATCTAAAACAAAAAATCATTGTTCTGCTAAAAATTGTGCTTCCATTCACCAATATCGATGTTCTAATCTAAATCACTCGGCCTAGTACATCAAATGGGTAACATAACTGATATTCGAATAAATCCAACGCTGGTCGAAATAGAACAAATTTTCCATCGACATTTGATTCAGTACGCATTCCACGACGCGTGGTCATGAAAGCCAACCCCCGAAAACCAATCGACCCATCACCGCCACTTCTCGAGGCTCCGTTACAAGAGCAACCCAGAGCCCCGGTGTCGGCACACGCCAGACCCTCCTGGTCATGGGTCGACAAGCAAAGTTGTATATGAAATTGAATAAACACCGTGGTTTCATATCTTCAACGCGATAAAGCCGACCAGAGACCCATTGGGGCCGCTCACATATTATATCGATCGAGGGTGGGTGGATGGATGATGTGTTCGTTCTATTCCGCTACACGGGGTTGGTGGGTAGTGGACAAGAAATTGTATAAGCTTATAGCACTGCCCAGGAAAATAAATTGACATTAAATGTCGGAAAATTGTCCATTAGCAAACAATTTTTGTGGAAAAAATCAATTCTTGTCTTTGTTTCAAGATTTACATTTTTTACTTTTTTGCTCTACACACAGGTAGGCTAGCCTACTTCAGCAAATTGTTATCCAATGTTTTAGGATGGTCTGGCCTGGAGTGATATTGCGTTACAAGGTGTGAGTGGGTAGGGCAAAAATTACTTTGTAGGCGTTATATAATTTGTGAATGGCCCCTTTCCGTGGCGGGTAGCGGTGAAGGAATCGGTCGAGAAATCCAGACGTTTCATCTAACGCTTCATCTAGCCACTACTCATCACTTCCACTTCCCCGTCCAGCACTTTGCTAATACATCATTCGCCTGCGTTCAGGCTCTAAGTGAAGGCCGCTGAATTTATGAAATATTGATGAGCGCGGATATTTCAAAGCGGGCGAGAATTTGCGCTAAAGTTACAGTCGAAGTTTGCTCTGCGAGAGAGGCGACTGTATATTATGGATTTAAGCGAAGCGTTTGATAGGAAACATAAGCCTGACAGACTGAGTCTATATTGCGCCGACGCCAAACTGATTTGTGAGCTGCAAACTTAAGTAACTTGACGATAGCCCACTTGTCAAAGCTCGTTTAGATATTTGAAGGTTCGCCGCATTATGCATCCAAGACTTTATAGCCTGTTATATAGTATTTGTTAGTACCGTAGGACTATGTGGGCCTACACTATAATACAGAAATACCACAAAGTTGTGAATTCAATTTTTGGACTAAGTATAATAGGGTTATGTACGCTATATTATATGGCAATCCCTACTAGGCTCTGCAAATATTGACTCGCAATCTAATGTTTCAAAGCTACATTGCTAGCGTAGTCAGTCGTTGTAACATATGAACGACTCAATAGACAACGTGGGCGGATGAAAGAAAAACGTTCATTATAAAGACCGCATGTATTCATATTTAAATTAAAATGACATTCCTATGCTGAAGCGTTGTCCTGGACGATGCAGACCGCTATAATTTCAAGGCCACTTCAAATAATTTAATTATAACTGAACGTTGTTACAGCTGAAGCCCGAATGATTAAAATAGGGTGTGGCATTGTTGAGAGATGCAAAGCTTGGGAGCGGATTCAGAGAGGAGGAATACGCTTAATTTCTTCCCATGCATGCAACCTTTATCCTCGCTTAATATGTACATCGTAGTATTGCCCAGCCAATGACCACAACAAAACTCAGAGGCCTAATGACTATAGATAGCCACAGCTGCAGGAGTCGTCTCTTCACGCCCCAATAAATCAGAGGGACTGATAAACAAAATTGAAATGGCGCAAGATATTGTATACAGGCCATGCACTGGGTAGATCTGTTCGTTAAAATTGAGCTCTGGCAAGCGTCACGCGTCGTCAGCGTGTCAATCAGGAGACTTGAGGCCGATCAAAGATTTCCTTTGGAAACACTTCAAATCGTTGATTGAACCAAGTCCATTTTTTAATGTAATGAAATATTCTTTTCAGCATGGTCTATGAAGTTAAAAAAACAAGAATGCTTATCGTAGACACGATTAGGCCTATACCAGATTGCTAATACCAAGGCAAATGAATAACCAAATGAATAACCAAATGAATAACCAAATGAATAACCAAATGAATAACCAAATGAATAACCAAATGAATAACAAAATGAATAACAAAATGAATAACAAAATAAATAACCAAATGAATAACCAAATGAATAACCAAATAAATAATCAAGTGAATAGCCAAATGAATAACCAAATAAATAATCAAATGAATAACCATAATGGCAGTTAATTTTGCCTACATGTTTAACCACTTGTTTATATGCTTGAAAACGCAGCAACAGCTGGCGCCAAGTGCATAATGCTTGAAGCGCTGGATATACCAGGGAGCGTGGAGACTAACCAACTTGTGAAGATCATAGAGCAAAATCATGTACGAAGGTCGTGAGCTCGAAAATGAACAATACTTGTACAGGAAATGAGGAGCCCATAATCGTCAAAAGGGCGCTTTGTAAAGAGAGAAATTCCGAAGGAGTGACGTGAAGATCATAAAGTTTCTTAAAATAGTCAATCCTTGAGAGATACCCATGCCATGCCAGTTAGGCTGAGTTTGCTTCCCTGCCGCTATAGCTGTTTTCATATTACGTCAAAAAATTCAACATTATATAAATTATAATTATAAATACCGGTCCATACACAAATCAGTAGCCCTGGGGCCTACTGATACAGGCTACGGCTTTGAAGAGTTACAGTTAAATTAATTCGTTTAGCAGTTGTCCCATTTTAAAGAAACTTGTTTTTGCTTTAGACATAGACCTAATGCAGGTATTATTATACTGTGATATCAGATTCATGATGAACAGCCTATTGCTCGAATCTGAGGAAAGAAAGCGGTAGAATCAGAACTCAGAAGATAAATTGCTCAATCGTTAACGAATCGCAAAAAAAATAAAATGTAATCAACGCAGCGAATGTGCAAATCATTTGACAACATTTTTTACACATTGACTTCCTGCTTCATCTACATATATTATATACCTATATTATATAGCAGCCATTCTTGCAGAATCACCAAATGACACCAATCAATAATCAGAGCACGAAGTCAGATTTGTGGAGGCACAAGAAACATCGATCATTCCGGAAAAGTCAAGTTCAATTAATTTCAGTTCAGACGTGTAGGCCGTTTTAGTAGAGCGGCATTTCAATACACATTTTATGATAAATTTAGATGACAATAGTCTACATACATGCTATTATAATCGACAGCGGTCGGTTAGCCTGATGTAATATAAACAGACCCTATGAAATATTAAAATGATTTTGTAATGCTCATGTACTAAACAGCGCAAGATTAGAAGCGTCGTAAGAAACTTTTAAAGGCTCCAATCTATACAATACCATGACTTACGACATGCTTCAAATCAATCAAAGAAAGCAAGAAAACAACCGAAAACGGACATTTTACAACCCATCGTTATTTAACTCAATTTATATTTCAAATTATCATTCAATGCATCAAAAAATCAAGTAAGTAGTAACTGAAGTTACCAACCCCTTGGAATCTATCCTAAGCAAATTAACACATTGATGCATAATGAACCTTTCACATAATGCATTGTTGCTCGTATAATACTGCTTTAACACATATACATGCAGGTCATCACATTCATGATCTGAATGGTGTATCTGAGTCTGACAACGGATGGTATAATTACCGCATGCCAAAGAATGATGTGTGCGGACTCACCACCAGGTGTCCTTAGCCGGTCTCGCTTCACTGAGCAGCAGCGAGAGCACACACAAGATCCGTGACAGCGAACACACTCCCGTCCACCGAGAACTGCGACGAGCCGAGCTCGTGTTCGCCGTGGCGCTCGGAACAAAACCCATTGTTGGCGCCCTACGCTCAGTGCCCTACTCTGACATTGGCGTCGTCAATTGAATATGCAGTAGGTCTACACGCGTGGAGTTTAAGCTGTGATGGGCCGATAGGCTGGGCTGAAAATGTGTAGTTCATTTCATGTCAAAGTTTAGTCTGCTGCACGGAAGTCAATAGATCGTGGCCTATAGACAATATTCTTCGATCGATATACAGTTCATATCGATTCAGAGGTACAAAATTCAAGCTTCTGTTCCTGTTGACAACATCGCGTGTTTCAAGTTAATATTCCGTTCGGGTCTCCGATAACAAAGCTATTTTCGCTTTTGAAAATAGCTGAAACGTAGGCCTATACAGGCTAGTCTTCGAAACGATCAACGGTCCTGTACAACTTAATGTAAATATTTATTTGAAATTATATTTCCGCTCGCATTACAGCGTCACTAAAGTGGCTACGCGTTAACATCTATTCTAGCGTTCGCGCACGAAAAACTTTTCCGCCGGTATCACCGTACGTGTTCTGCATCGAGATCAAACTGTCCTTGTCAATTACCAAGAGCTAATACTGATCCGTAAAAGAGTCCAAGTGCTGACAATATTATATCTTTATTTCTTCGCTACTTCCGAGTCGTATTTAAGTTGTACTTGTAGTCTAATGTTTGGATACATCTACACTGCATACCTCTCTAGCTCGTAGTACGTCTTCATAATCAACACAATATTTTACCCTCTAACCTATAGCCTACTTAGTTCGGATTCCTGACACCTAATATAGCGCCGACTGCGATTACTTTCCTTTCTCTTCCCGTTGCATTTTCACGCCCGAAGGCATCGAAATTATTCGCATCGCAGCCGAGTGCAACAGCTCATCGCCAAGCAACACTGAAATCTACACTGTCCCGCGCGCATTCAAGCCGGCGCTAGTCGTTGACTAAACCGTGCGAGGGTCTCTTGGCATAATAAGCACTTCTCGCCAACTCTACGCTTTGATCCGCTGCGTGCCGTTCAGTTGATTTGCACCATAGGCCTAGTCAGTAGGCCTAAATCTGGACCTGGCTCAATCGCCGGAATATCGTCTAAAGAGGTGATTTGTTTGTAGATTAGAACAAAAAGAAATATGTGTAGTTTAAAGACGATATACACCAAAGTCCGGTTCTGTACAAGAGAGCCTGTACAGAACCACTCCCCCTTCTTCGGTCGCCTTTTGCGACTCGCCCAGGGTGCTCTGGGCAGTAAGTCAGTTCTTTGTTCCCCAGCGTGCAGCGGTTAAAAAACGTGACGTAGTCAAACGCTTATACATACAGTGGCAACACATTTCACAGGAGATAATCCGGCGACTAAGTTGACCCGATCGTCGGTTGTTTGGTTTAAAGGGACGCCATCTCAAACGCATTGTGCAGTATACATAGCCTACCGCGGCGTCACTCGAGTAGCATGTCTTGATTAGGATTAATCTTATAAGCAGTAAACAGCGAACTGCAGTAAAACAGTTAACTGCGGTAAACTTGAGGTTTACCAACAATCGTGCATACCAGCATAAGTGTGCATAACGAAACGCTACGCCTCAACTCTCTCGTCCAAACTTTCTAGGCCTATATTATAATGATATAGAACGAATCGCTACGATCCGCTATCAAAGCAAACTCAGTGGACCCTTGCATAGCGCGGATTCCCTCCGTATCGTAAAGTCTTCCGTAAAGCCGCATTATGCCGTTGAGTTTCTCTAACAGGGCCGTAGATAGGGGGGGGGGGGTGTAAACGATGGGATTTAGGTGTTAAAACTAGCTCCCAAAAATATGCCGAAACAGGAATTGTTTCGCATGGAATGAAATTTTTGTGTATTAGACATCATCTGCCCGACACCTAACACCCTCCTCTCGTCCCAACCTCAACTCTGCCCCTGTCACACATCCATTATAAACGCAATGCCCGAATCATTCCGCGGCATTTTCTATCT
>JAQIWG010008035.1:0-11766 GCA_034695025.1 Chamaedrilus cognettii | reverse complement strand
CGTTTTGAAGGCTTCCTTCGTTTTGACCGAAAGGTGTAATTTCATCGTAACTCTGTGACTCCATTTGCTTTGCACCATCGTCTAACATGAGACTTTAACAAATTTGTCAAATTTGTAGTCATCATTTTTAGGTTAGACAATTAGCCGACCGAAATCCCACAATATTATGAGGCTCGTACTCGTAATCCCACGCTGGAAACAAACCCCTGAGAATCTTAGCTAATACGTCCAAAACTATTTCAAACTAATCGACTATGATGGGCAAGTCTATAACGTTCTAAATCTACTAGCAAGCCTGATCAAAACGACGGGGACCGATCCTCGTCTGCAAGGGCTTTATCTGTGTGACAACTTATTGCACAAAGGCGTAGGCCTACACTAGCCTACACGCATTTGCTACGACCGTGGCTGCCCTGTATTGAGAGCCTATACTGAAACTGCCGTCTATCTAGGCTGTGGCCATTCAACAGGCCTGTGTGAACATTCTAATTATTTTCTAGCTCGACCCGCTCATACTGTAGCTCTTCAGTGACAGGCTACCCGTTATGGACTGTTAGCGACTTATAGTATATGTCATGTAACTGTTGGTCTAATTACCAGATGAGTCGATCAGTCAGTCAGTCGAAGTGACATGTGGCTACATGCAGGGGCAAATGGCAGGACTGCCCCCCCCCCCCAGTAAATTTTTGTTCTTGAGAAAAAATCGCAATACTATACTGTTTTAAGCTTTGACTTAGTAAACATTACTTCTCAAGTTATCGCATACAATAAATAGTACAGTGTCAGATTCAGTGACGCTGTACTTCGCTCCGCTCCAAGACTGCTACTCTTTTATCGGGCCTGTGCCTCCTATGCAGTCTTCAGAGAATAGCATCATATGAGAAGCAGCACAAACGCTGCTGGTCTGGTCCATGCATGGAACCAAGGAGTGTTTGACAAGTTTAGCAGGATACAGCCGCTGCTGCAGTCTATAGGGTACTAGGCAGCAAGGCCTGCAGCGCATTTGTAGTCCATGCACCGTTATAGACAAGTCACGCAGCGTTCTCTCAATGATACGTTGAATATACTATTCCAATAGTATGAATCTAAGACTATTAGGCCTACAACAACAACTGGTTACAGCCGCAAAGGCTGCAGCACATAGCCAGAGGTCGTCTCCAATCTCACATCTCCAGTGTCACGACATCAACACAAAAGGCACAACGTGAACAATGCTGCGTTTCCTATACATGTATCTAGGCGCATACGTCAACATCTTGATCTTGGCTTTCTTGTTTTTAGCTTTCAAAAGCATAATTATTATTGTGCAGTTTCTGATGTAGGCCGTTATAGTAAACCACTATGATACTCTGCCGAGTAGTATTACACACAGCCACCCGATCGACATGACATTGTGACAATGAGAGATAGGCTGTGCAGCCAACTTAGTGACATATTTCGCAATCGTTAATACCTCATTGGCTGCATTATACTGAAGAAAAATGAAGAAAGACGCTTCAAAATATCGCCATCTTGCTAATGCATTTAAACTAAAATATCCGACTAGGGGTTGATAATATCCACCATTATGACATCGTGTGACAGACTCACTACACAGAGCTAGACACGCCGAGAGATAAGCTTCGTGATAACTTACAAGCCTACTACGACATGCATTGCACAGTTAGTTGTAGGCCTACATTAGGCCTAGGCTTGTGTACAGGGCCGCAACAACGTTTCAGAAGTTGGGGGGGACCAATGGCTGGGTAATATTTATGTTCCAAAAGTTGGCGGGGACGCGTCCCGTGGTCCCAATAGGTTGTTGCAACAACGTTTCAGAAGTTGGGGGGGGACCAATGGCTGGGTAATATTTATGTTCCAAAAGTTGGGGGGGACGCGTCCCGTGGTCCCAATAGGTTGTTGCGGCCATGCTTGTGTAGAATGCTGCGTGCAGCGCGCGCGTCACACAGTCACACAACGCCATAGCGCCTCACACCATCAGCAATCAGACGCGCCTATCGGCTGATTGAAGTATAGATAGGCTACTGTAACCTCACAGACTGTAGCCGGTACATGGCATCGTAACCTAACTTTGATGAGCGCTAAGTAAGCAAGCAGCGATTCATTCACAATCACAGGACACACGAACTCACGAAGAGGCGCCAAATCAGATTGGGGCCTGCGACAGAATGCAACAGAATAGATCTGCCTGACACGGCGTCCAGTATAGGCTACGTGTGTATTATGGCGCTCGACGCAGCGACCGATTATAATGTCGGCATAGGATAGCTAGGTTATAGACTACACCCAATAGCGCGCTTTTATAAATCATCCTCAGCGAGTAGGCCTATGTAGGCCTAGGGTCATGCTGTCATGTTGCATCAAAGGCCTGCGTGGGTCTATAGACTGTTACCGCCGGTTTGTAGCCGATAGTATCTGCTCCATATAATATAATTGACTTGGCACCTGGCGCAACGTAGCCTGGGCCTGCGTAACATGTAATAGACACTACCCACGCAAGCCTGAAGCGCGACTAACAGCAACCAATCAGAAATTGCGGTACAAATGTATCGCGCGCGGTTGCCTTGGATGGCGTTGGCCGCTGGGACCAACTTGAAAATAATTCTTAAAATAAATTGTAGAAATTGTATAAATAGCTCAAATTTTTTCAAAAATTACGCTTTGTCTAGGGGTCTAGAAACGTTTCGACCCCTCTTTTGGAGAACCACAAGCTTATTGGAGGATTCCAAAAAAGTTTTCGGAACCCCCCCCCCAATCTTGGAATGTTCAAAACACACTTATGATTTACGTTATTGATACCGGTGAGCCATGACACAACATTTGATAAATTGATGGACCCTTTAAGTTGACACAAGAGGCCGTAGAATCCTCAATGAACTAGCGATGAGTGCCGCATAACGAAGTCAAGACGTTTAAAGTACAATCGTCCAGTGATTAGAGGTGTTTAGAATGTCTAAAATACAGTCGACCAGTGATTGTAGAAATGCATGTTTAAGATGCTTGTGCTTAACCCTTAATCGGATATTTTCTCGTCAGTGACCACATGCCTCTGTGCCCTAGGGTCCTAGGCTCTCTGCGAGCTAGGGCGATTTCTTTACTGCAAAACTTACATACGTCTATACGGGAGGGGAGAATGTCAGAGAACTGAGGAGAGAATCCTCAATGATAGTCTGATAGTAAAATAGTGTGAACTTCTGCAACGATTATGAATAGCTTAAAACTAGTACATGTAGGTTACGTTTTGCATTGGCTACAATCTAATTTCGCATGTTAGAACAGAACAGGGTCCTGACAGCAGATATAACACTGCGGCTTATGGAACGTCACAACCATTCAGAAATAAATGAATAGCATATATCAGGTGTCAGATTAATTATATTAAGTATTACATCAAATAAATTTGGAATGATAATCGTTTTTCTCTTAACGATTTGTAGGTTGATAAAACTTTAAAAATTAACCAATCAAAAATAAAAAGAACAAGTTGTAATAACAAATGTTTTCCATGGCAACATTCAATCGGAAATAGAAATATTGCCATTTAAGTCATTAAATTCATTTAAATGCAATATTAATTAAATTCCTTTAAGAAATTAAATTATTTCCTTTAGTTTCGCTCGAGTTTAAAAACGGCCGAGGGGAAGAGAATCTAGGAAACATTTTAAATTCAGCCAGCACTTAGGAGGTTTATGTTTCGAAGTCAGAGACGAGAAATAGAAGACAGCGTGCGTGCAGTTAAATAATTAAAAAATTGTAGCTAAATTACCGATCCCCATCCGAAAGGAAAATTGACCGAGGGAACCCAGGATGTCGGCGACCCTGGAGCAGGCGGAGCGGATTACGGGGGACGCGGCGCTAGCCGAGGAGACGCTGCTGGACGAGCTGGAGGAGGAGGACATCCCGGCGCACATCCGCGAGGCGCGGCTGGGTCAGCTCAAGCGCATGACGGCCGACTTGAGGGAGAAGAAGGATCGGAAGCACGGCCTCTACTCGGACATCCAGGACGAACGCGCCTTTCTCGGTCTGACTCGCTGAATGTGCAGAAATTTAGGTTTTCTGCAGTTTGCGACCCATGGTTAATTCTGTGAACTATTGTTAGCTTTGAGATGTGGAATATAGTTTCACAGTTTGCCAGTGACGGTATGATTTTTTTCATATTTGCATATAGAAGTTTGGGGGCTATTCCTTGAGATGAAGACGTGCATTTTTGAGCGTTTACCGATACCGTGATGCGCAGAATAATGGATTGCGTCACCACCACCAAAGAAGGCCCAGATTTGATGAAAGGTTTTTCTAAAATATAAGCGAACTCTCAAAAAGGTATATATAATATGTTCTTTAGACTATTTTAGAAGTAGCCTACTCATCCGGCATGAACATTGTAACTAATTGGGGTTATGTTCCAGTACGACTGAGTATTGCTGCTGCTGCAGTCATGTTCCAGCACACTGCGTGACTGTACCCATGCTGCTGTGCAGAGATCACTACAACGGACGAGCGCTGTATCATACATTTCTTCCACGCTGACTTCCGTCGCTGTGCGATCATGGACGGTCACCTAGAGCGACTCGCTGTCAAACACTTCAATTCCAAGTTTGCGCGCATCAGGTGCGAGTCCCTCTCCCGTCACTAATTATGTGTGATATGGTGATCAATTATAATGATTCCTTAGCTGCAGACCAATCATTGCAAAGCAGTGTGATGTTGCGTTTGTTTAAATACTGGTGCAATCATAAACTTTAAAGATCTTGTTGGTTGAATTTTCCTGTTGATGAAAACGCGAAACGCTGTCTGTTCTACTTTAGCTAGAACAACTTAATCAGCAAGAGAATGGTATGTGTTTTCGGGTCACAGTGTAGAGAAAGTAAAGTTGTGTGTGATACTGTGTTTGGGTCACAGTTTTGCTCTTTGGGTGCACAGTGTAGAGAATGCTCTGTTTAGGGTGATAGTGTAGAGAATGTTCTATTTTGGTGCACAGTGCAGACAACATTGCTCTGTTTGAGTCACAGTGTAGACAGTGTGCGTCTGTTTGTATCACAGTGTAGAGACGGCCAAGTTCTGTGTGACGAAGCTCAAAATCCAGGTCCTGCCTGCAGTCTTCTGTTTCATCAAGGGCATTGTCGTCGACCGCATCATTGGATTCGACGAGTTGGGGGAAGGGGGCGAGGGGGACGACTTTCCCACCGAGGCCCTCGAGCGGCGCCTCATGCGCTCGGGGGTCATCGTCGGGACTGGGGGAGGATCGGGGGGGCTTGCGAGAGCCCCGGGGGGCACGGGGGGGCCGAGGGGGCGCGCTGGGGGAAAGGAGGCGGAGGATAGTGACGATGAGAATGATTGGTGATTGTGTGGATGTGGACACTGTTTAAACTCTGTGTTGTTTTAACAGCAGCGGAGCACAAGGGCTAGGTGTAGTATATGCACAGAGGATGCCTGTAAAGTGAGTCATTCATGCCAACAGCAGTAGCGGAATATATTGTCAAACATAATATTTTCAGTGCATGTGATTTGAACCAATTTTGTGAATCGGTGAAACTCACGTAAATGCGTGAATTGGTTAAACATGCGTGAAAATTAAGCTGCAGAAGCTTATAATCAGAAGCTAAGCAGTCCTCAAAAACGTGAAAATTAAATGCAGCGGGGATTTTTTTACTGAACAAATTGCAGATAATTTATAAAATTTAAAATTTATGCATTTGGTTTGTTGGGATGCGGTTTGCAAAGATTCGCTTTAGTGCTAGTGCAGCTAATAGAAAATGTTTGAAAAGTTACTAGGTGCGGATATTGCTCTTCTTCGATTTATTTTATATGACATTTCCATATGACATTTTTCAGTTTGAAAGAAGTTTGTTGTCCTGTTTCTTCATTGTGATGTGTGCGTTTAGAAAGCTGAAGTGCCATTGTAGACATTGTTAGTTTATTAGCTAATAGCGTTTAACTCGCCACGCACCTTGCTGCGTGTACTTGCTGCGCATTCCATCCATAAACTCTTATTGGCTTTTGTTTACATTTGAATCTGGACACTTTAGAACATGAACACAGGCCAGCTGGAAGCGATTGAATAAACTATGCCTAGAACTCCGCATTAATTTAGTATAAATTAAATTTGAATTAAATCTTGTTTTGTAGAGGTTTTCATGCGCTGTCAAAATAAATTAAAATATTCATTCATGCAAGGTGATCTGACTTTTTTGGATTACCCTGTATGGGTATTGAAATATCACTAGCGCTAGATGCATGAATACAAGAGCCGTATCACCCTTAGAGGGCGTTGAGGCACGTCATTCTTGCTTCAAACAAACGACAAGAGACCAAGCGCGTCGTTACACTACCTCACACTCTATGCACATGTACACTGTACATAATCAGTTACCGATCATAAATAACATTCAATCAAAATATTACAAAACGCATTGCACACATTTTTAGTCACAATTATTTGTTGCATACTGCGACAAGCAAAGCACACACTGACAGAAACTATTGACACGCACCCTAACACATCGACACAGCTTGTTCCCAGTGCATAGAACAAAACCTATAAGAACAGATGCTAGTAATTGGAGCATGCCAAACAAAAATTCGAGATGATATTCTGAACATTTTAAAATTCAACATCTCGATCTAGAGTTTTAGTTACTAAATGGATCTTTGCTGCGAACGATAACATTCTTTAAAATTTTGCTGAATCAACTGGCTTGATATGACAAAATTAGCAATTATTTAATCTCAAAACGTTAGTTAGGCATATCCATTCGGCTTAAATTCGGCAAGCAGGGCCTATAGGCTAGTTCAGTGATTCTCAGAGTGCTGCCCATCAGCAAAATGATCGTTGCCAGGCAACGGATTGGCATTACTAAAGCACAGCTACAGCACTGCCTACATATAGAAATAAGAACAGCTCATCACGAAAGTGCTGGTCTTCCTAAGATTTAAATACTTTAAACTTAGGTGTATTTTTAGCGTAAATGCTATACACAAATAAACGCATAAATATTATGTATAAATGTCATCTGATGAAGACTAAATATGTGGACCTGGCTGCGCTGTATTACCTGTACACACCGGCATAGCGAGGAAGGCCACAAGGCGAGGCACTGCAGCACAACAGACTTTAGACGGACGGGCTCCACGCGCAGCTACTGTCAGCAAAAGAATTATATGGCCGACGATAGAGTGATACGGACGATCACTATTAAGCATAAAGATACATCTGCAGGCGTCCATACAGAAACAAATAATGGGCTTAGTTATAGAAGAGTGAAACTTAGTACCCTACACACCCGCCTTCTAAGACACACAGAGTCAGAAACGAATCGACAGAAAAGCTACGAAACTGTTGCTCCAGGAATCCTGAACTCGGACAAATAAGAATTCTCTGCTTTGATCCTGAAGGAGTAACTGCAGACAAGCAATCAATGCAAGACGTCGACGACCTGCAATGCCTCTCTGTATAAGGCAACGTGTAGCGCTAGTGCCTCGCATCGGCGAATCACAATCGCTAATAATCGTCTTCGATTGAAGGCCGCTGAATCAGAAAATCCGACTGAGATCAAAGCGGTATCTTCCTGAACAAGATGAGTTAGTGGAATTATCTCTACTCCGGTGCCTCCTGACTTCCACGCCCCCCCCCCCACGCCCCTTCACTCCCCAGCACTGCCCCCGAGGCCGAGGGCGCGCAGGCGGGGTCGCTTGACGGGGTGGACAAGCCTCAGTTCAATGGGCGTGAGGGCGGGGGGACGGGGGGCGAGGCAGCACACGTAGGCGTGACGGCGACAGTGCGCCACTGCGCCCTCGATCAGCGCCACTATACACGGACTGCTGGGGCCTGGCGTCAAAGGGCCGAAACTGAACATACCTGTGTGACATACAACATTTCATTATAGGCATAGTATAACTGAACAGTAAAATCAACTAAATATTTGCTCGTGGATATAAACTTTTCTTGTGCACGTGATCTTTATTTGCAGATGTGATCTTTTTTTGTGGATGTGATCTTTTTTGTGCATGTGATCTTTTCTTGTGTATGTGATCTTTTCTTGAGGATGTGCACTTTTCTTGTGAAGTGCAACTTATCTTGCGGAAGTGAGAGGTCATTTCTTGCAGATGTGAACTCTTTTTTGAGGACATGAACATTTCCTGTTGATATAACTCTTCTTGTGCAATCAAACTTGTTTAGTCGATGCAAACTTTACTTTTGAATATCAACTTTTCTTGTGCTTGTGGATGCACACTTATTTTTGTAATGCTAATTTTCTTGTGGACGTAAATTTTCTTACAAATATGAACTTTTCTTGTGGATGTGGTTGAGGTTATTGTTGTTGAAGTGGCTAAATTTCATTGTCAAAGCTTATTGAATGCCAAGATTTTGAAGAAATGTTTTAACCCTGTAATTAAGGGACACGGTGTATAGCAGACCTGGGTACAACCTATAGGTTGTAATGAACAGACCTCCGGTGTGATCTATGCGTGCGTGATGCACGACGCCTTGTGCTCTGAAGCTGAGGCTGAACAAGTAGCGCTCGTCCGAACTGTCGCGCAGTAGAAATGCGCCGTCCGGATAGCTGGCGAGCTTAGACCCCGCCTCCTCCCAGCCTAGCCCCGCCCAGTACCAGCCCACCTAAACACAGGGGGGCGTGGTCTACAGCCTAGCCCCACATAATACAGTCCAACAACATAGGCTATAGCGGCTACACACTGGGAGGGTGGTACAGAATTCTACGATGTCCACAATGCTGCCTGTACAATGTAGGGAAAGTCTTCTTATGAAGACTTCTTCTAAGTGGTACAGCGCAAGACCCGATAATGAGCTGCAGGTACAAGTCCCAGTAGCCCTTGCCGCACGCAGTAAGGTTCGATTACCGCGTGCTGATCTATGGTTCAAAACTGGGAGCATTAAACGCTTGACTGCCGCCTAGAACTGGAACTAATTCATGCTCAGACATCAAAATGGAATGAGCTATACGCCTAAATCAACTAGTGAAGCGAGGTCCATAAAAAGCCAAAGAATGAACATGTTGCCGCGCTGTACCATCCATGCACCTACACGTAGGCGCTATATTAGCACCTGAATCCACCCTCGCACTAAGTATCACGTAGCCGAGGTATCGGGTGACGCGCTGAACTAATAACTGATTTACGCTGGGACCTAGTTGCTGCCGCGAGCGCCGAGAAAAGGAACCAAGTCCCAGACTCAAGTGTTCCTGAAACGAGTTACGACGGAAACGAGAGAAGCCCACTGCAGCCCAGGCTACTGTGTAAATACAGTGGCGCTTTAAGGCATAAAACCTGTGGGGGGGGGGGGCAGGCCTTTCAGGGGGAGGAAGACCCGGCGGGGATCGGTGGGGCCTTCGACTAGATTTACTGTACGCACGCCTTTCCTTGCAGTCACAGCAGCAGCAGCTCCGCTTGCACTGAGCAGCTGCAGCAAAAGCAGCAGCAAAGCAGCTACTGCTGCTTCACGACTTGCGTCTCTTGGGCTATTCACGCAGCAGATGCATTTCAGTGCTCGGATTGCTTGGGCTGCCTTGATTGATGCAGGGCCCGAGCGCCGAAATTGTAGATCAGCGTGCAGCCAGCCAGCAGCCAGTGTGATCCAGCGGGGAGGCTGAGCGGAGATCTTGGGCGCTGCGTGCTTGGATCCTCACGGCTGTGTTGTCTATAGTGACACAAGTTGCACCATTTGAGACGATAGCCTAAGCAGGGCCATGGATTGAGTATAGGCTATTCAAGTCTAGGGAGGATAAATTCATATATGACTAGTTAAATTTCGAATATACAAATGATTAGAACAAAATTTCTAAACCTCGCATCGTGGATATAAAAAAGTAAACGGGATAGATTCAAGATTTGTGTGAGTGTCCATTCCGCTTAAAATAAAATAGAAAACTATGCGGTTCTGGGGGAGAATTTTTTCCCGAGATGTCTAGATAAAAACGTTTATGATGTATAGTGTGCCGTGTGACAGAACTGTATAGTCCGGCAGCATGTAGCAGCGACAATACAGCGCGCGTTGCAGCAGGCAGGCCGAATGCATGCGACACGCTTGCCTTCATCTAATAGCGGATTGAACCTTTTTTTTGGCGAGTTGCAATATTTTTTAGGGTCATAAATTTGCATTTAACGTTATGCGCATCGGAAATGCGGATTGTACATTCCGAGAAACCATTTTCGAAATACGCTTATACTTTATGCCCCCAATAAAACCTTTCTGACCACAATTGCCAAGTTATTAACGGAGCTCAGATTAATGCGTTATTAATAATTATCGGCAGTGTCGTCGTCAAGGCTATACGAGCCTGCAGTGATATAACAATCTGTGAGTGTCTGTCTGTATACATAGGCTACACAAGTGAGGATCATCTGTGCGTCTGTGTGCGCCTGCAGCACGCCACACGATGCGACTGCATGCTTGGCTCTCATCGACGTTTCCAAACCTGTGCATAGGACGAAGATGTCGTGAAGAGCTGTTTTGAGCAAATTTACGTAGCTTAGACTACAGGGGACGAAGAACAGTTAACTTTCTTAAATAATAGGGGGAGGAACAAATACCAATGTCTTACTCCCATTCAATTTCTTGTGGAGAGGGTTATCGAGGGTCCTCGTGGCTACTGCTATGACCTACACACCCCTCAATACTGTTGGAATACTACCCCAACAGGTCGGGGTGCATAGAAGAGACTTTCAGCCCAGGGCTCCCCGGGCAAGTTGTGAGGCGACTAAAGAAATGGCGACTAAAGAAGGGGAAGCTGTTCTGTGGCGGCCCTCTTACACGGAACCGGACTGTAATAGTCTTCGTTACGCACACAGTCCTTAAACTACTGTTAGTACGTTGCAGTATATAGGCGCAATCTGCGGTTAGCAGCTCGACATACCCCTGCAGGTCGGGGAGCAAGGAATTGACCTGCAGCCCAGTGCTCCCCGGGCGAGTCGTAAAAAGCGACTTAAGAGGGGGGAGCAGTTCTGTGCTTGGTAAAGCCGAGGCCGAGGCACAGAACCGGACTGTAATAGTCTTCGTTACTATACACGGTCCTTAAACTCGCAGGAGAAGGGGGGGGGAGGGGGTGGGGGGAGCAGCTCGACGCGTGCCGACACCATGCTCGATCTGCCACTAATGCAATAACGCGCCGCGCGGATTTGCGTCTCGCGCCGACCGACACCGCCGACGCATTCGACTGAGGTCGCCACTGTCGGCGGGAATACGACAAGTCGGGATTATCTCTGAGCTCGGAAGATAATCCGCCGCGTCACGCGAGCTGTACGGGGCAGAGAGGACCGTCAGGCCGTGGGACAAGCGTAATGATATCCGCTGATGTATCGATACGGAGGATGAGCTTGATTCTTGCCCATCTCAATGGGCTTTAGCCAATCCGACTATGTTAAGGTAGAGAGCGCTGAGAGCAGGTATGGTATAAGAGTAAGCTCAGGCCTACTGCAGACAGCTTGATGCGAATTTATTCCACCCTCAAAACGCCTAATGACTTAAAAGCCTTAGGTACAATGCTAAATTCTGTCTTTACAAAAATATTTTTTTGGTACTTCTTCTCTCTGCCCAACAAATTTTAAGTCCCCTCCAGCCATTTTTCCACAAACGAATGCATCGACCATATTCAACTACAGGTGCTCGGGCCTGGGGGAGGCCTCCCCGCGCCCCCCTGTTTCATGAACAGGCCGTGTCCCCGGCCCTGACACAACCATGACGCCGTCTCTTGATACAAGCCTATATGGCTCGCGTCGACAAAATTCAGGTGGGGGGTCGTCTGTCGGGAT
>JAQIWG010008034.1:0-11766 GCA_034695025.1 Chamaedrilus cognettii | reverse complement strand
ATCAACATTATTGCGTGATCAACATTATTGCGTGATCAACATTATTGCGTGATCAACATTATTGCGTGATCAACATTCCGTGGGGACAAATCCGTATCATAGAATTACAATATTTAATATCAAGATTACACACCAATCGTATAATTCTTTCCATGTTGTCGTCCCCAGTGCTAAACTGTGGTTATTATGGCATGCATAAATAACCCAGTAATCAAGTGGAAGCACTCTGTGTAGGCGTACGTCATGGCAACTTTAATTGTTTCCAGCACACAGCTTAGAGAAGTTTTTCACACATATTTTATGAGGTTTATGTAAAAAGTTTACGACATTCCATAATGTGGAGGAGACCAACGGGAGCTAGCTTTATGACTAAAGCTGTGATATGGATTAACGATGGCCGTTATTGTGGATCGTTGAAGACTGAAGCCATCAACACCCCTTAAACGACGCATCGTAACAGCGTACCGGTGTCTCCCCGTTGCGGCCGCGGTACTCGAGGTCCCCTCCACCCTGCGCCAGACGCTTCAGGTCGTCCAGCATTGTCGCCTCTCGACTCAGCCGTGTACTGTCTATCAGCTCCTGAGTCACTCCTAAATGTTATGTGCATTAAATATGAAGTCTCTTCTCAATAGATCCTCGATTGGTTCATGCAACATTTCTCAATAGTCATATAGTAGCGTAAGTACGTGTAATAACGAGCTCTGAGTTTACGGTACAGTATCAGTCAGTGCCGGATTTACATATGGGGCACACGGGGCACGTGCCCCGGGCCTCCGCAAACAAGGGGGCCTCCGCAAATGATGCGCATGAATTTTTTTAACAGTATTGCATTTGAAGCGTAACGTGCGGCTACAAGTTGCAAAAATCGACGTCAGCAGCTGTTCTAGACGAACAGTCACGTGCCTATATGATTAAAGAGTCTCAATTGGATTAGGCCTACACCGCCTATTGTTCAATATGGTTAAAATACTATGCTAAAACTTAGGCCAACTCATTTTCAATGGGGGCCTCCGCAGAATTTGTGCCCCGGGCCTTTTTTAGTGTAAATCCGGCACTGGTATCAGTTATCGAGATAATAACGTCGATGATAGCATGATCACTTTCTCAATTATTACACCTCTTGGGTCGCTAACTAAATTTATAAATCATTCTCAGATAAAAGATGCAAATCAGCTTGTCGTTCACTCGATGGATACAGCATCGATCAACCATAATTTCTAAATGAAACCACGATCATGTCCGCAAGATATATGTGAACCGGACAAACGTGCTACAAACTCTGACAATTTGATTGACTTGTAAGCCTACTGAACGAATTGTGCAAAAAATAAATTCTAATTTAGATGCAGATGGAATAAAAGTTTCACAGCTCAGCTCAACGAATGACACAGTTCCACAAAACCCATCTAAATGGAGATAAATTCATCATAGAGCTCTGCGACAGAAAGCCATGAAAGCGCTGTCATTTATTTCTCGATAATTCCTAAAGTACAGCAGCAACTGTAGCCAGCCGCATAAATTATAATGTTGCTTGAAATAAAATTGATGCGTTCATATAATTTAAGTAAAATAAATTTAAGGCAATTACCTTCTGCAAAGTGATAAAAGATATAAGGCTAGTTTCAAAGTTGTTGTCAAAACCAAGATTATATAATTATACATGCTGTTTGCAATCCATTAAATCAAAATCTTATGAATGATTTTAATGAAACATTTTAAATAATGCCCCCATTTTACCTTTAAGATTTGATTTTTAAAACAGGTCTCTTTTGCAGACGGTAACAGTGTTTGTGAAACCGAAACCCAGGAGAAATCATATATGTATGTATGTATGTATGTATATTGCACTTTTAACGCACCAAGAATATGTCATGCAAACGGAGATGGAAAAACATAATTTGCTTGAATCGTAGGTGCGGGAGAAGTGCAACAGACTACATACAGAAAACTGACTTGAAATATATGTAGAATCTTACAATCTACACTCCATGTTGCGCAACCTACATGCAAATGTGTGTCTTACGATGTAGCGACGTGCGGCATAGGAAAAGTCAAGTAAAAAGTACAGCACAGCCTTGTTCCATCGAATAAAACATAAAAATCAGCCTTGTCCTGCTGAATTAAGTATACAACCTTGTTTTGCCATCTCAGACTCGATGTAATCGAGCGCTGTTTCATCCTCGCAGATGTCGTACGGCATGTTGCCGTCAGCGTTGACCGCCAGCAACTCTGCTCCGCTTCAATGATGTTAAATAAATCCTATAATAATAGGTTGTTATGTATAAATTAACGAAACTAGTAGCGCTTAAAAAAAAAAGAACATTGAATCTCTCGCAGCATGAGCGGAACAGCAAATTAAATTATCATTCAAATATCGTAACAATATGAAATAGCGATTGTTTCTCCCTCAAAAAATTATGTAAACCTACCATAATCTTTCTCCTCGCTGCTGAATGTTCAATAGGGCTATTTCCTTGATAATAAATCACTTAAGAGCTAATTTTACGAAAAAGGCTTTTTCATATATTAGTTGTTATAATAAAATGACTCTGAAGTATCAGTATCAGTATAAAGATGAAGCATCGTCCCGGACACTAATCGGACACTAATCGCTAAAGGGACACGCACGCTCATCATGGATAATCATTGGTATTGAGCCTCACTTTCTATAACCTGTGAAAAGGCAGAAGAGGTTGCAGCGCTGACCTCTTGATGAGGTATCTGCAGAGATGGACGAGCCCGCAGGTGGCGGCAGCGTGCAGGGGCGTCCACAGCTCGCTGTCGCGAGCGTTCACGTCCGCTCCGAACTCGATCAGCAGCCGCAGCATCTCCTCCGAGTCGTCTATGCAGCACTGCGGCAACAAGCGCTCTTAATATAACGCGGCGATCAGTAGGCGCGCAGCATCTCCTGGCTGTCGTCTATGACGCACTGCGGGCACGGCAACGTCAGGCCCTGGAGCCGTCAAAATAAACCAATAATGAGCTTAAAAGGGGCGCAGTTGTCGGCTTTTCACGCCATCATCAACAACAAGATCGCAGTTGCACTAAGCACGCATCGTCAAACAGAATCCGAGCTCAAACGTCCCATAGATGTCCATAGCTGTCATCAAACTGAGCCGTAATAGCGATCCTCAAAAAAGATCGATACGAAAACAATAACTTCGCTAATTGAACACTCTACTATAGAGCTAGTCGAAATTATCTTATCAATAGTAAATCACAACAAAGCTGGTAGACTTAATGCGCTGAGTCGCTTACGTACTTGTCACTCAACGTCTTAAAGCAAACGCGACAGATGGACGTAGGCCTAATCTATTGCCTAATCTATTGCCTAATCCACCTTCGAGCAAACCAACCCTATACCAACAGCGACGGCGTTTATTTTAATTATTTATTTCAGTTTGATTCATTATTTATATTATTCGGCATTGTTTATATTATTCGGCATTATTTATATTATTCGGCATTGTTTATATTATTCGGCATTATTTATATTATTCGGCATTATTTATATTATTCGCATTTATTTCAGTCGCAACATTAGCAGATATTTCTAACTTGAGGCTAAATTTTCTAAAACCTCTAATGCCTACTTTGCTACAGATATGAAACGAAAGCAGCACACGTAGCTTTGCATTCCCATTATTTTCTTCGAGTCATTTCCCTTCCTTCCTTTACCCCGAACACCCGCGCATCCCGTACGGGCATCAATGTCTGTGAGGTAGCTACACGTATCACTGTAACAAGTCTTAATCCGTGTGCTGCTGATTTCATCTCGTCCAAACAACGGCGCAGCGTTAGCACCACCAGACGGCTGACGGCTGCTAATGATGTTGTAGGAGAGCTATCACGATCCACGACTAGCATCCGCTGGACATATGTCCGCTGAACGCCAGCAAATTTGTACGAGAATGCGGATGCATTGCATCAATGCATGCGGACGAAAACTGTTAGCATGGTCACCGTTATATACAGCGTATTATAATTCAACTGACGAAAACATTGCAATGCTACGGACTAGACCCGATATATGAGCGGCTTTGGTCTATAGTTCTCGGATGACCAGAAAGAGATTTGGTCACGTGATGCACGTTGATTCGATTCGTTGTCAGGATCCAGGTTATCATTCGGGATGAATTAGGCTTTGGCGAATTTTGCTGGTTTGTTGTAAAGTAGGCCTAATTCACATTAATAACATGCACCGGTAGTCAGAAAAAATGAAGCATGCCATATTAAAGCTTACATCTCGAGCCTCTCATTAGACCAGGGTGCCTAGTGTGGTAGACAGCAATCACGTCGCTGTGCTCGAGAGATTACTGACCTGTGAGACAAGCGGCGATAAAGCCATTATCAGAAACCGAGACATGGAAATAGTGAAACGAAAAGTTGAGAAAACAGAATAAAAAACGGAAAGATTAGAGCATGGGGCGAAGCCTGATCCTGATTGTGAGAGGGCGGGGGGTGCAATTGTGTTACAATAAACTCGCCCAGAAAATGTGACGAACGGGGGTGGTGCAGAGGCCAAATTGTCGAAATATGCCAAATCGTTCACTATAATATAATAAATAATAACGGGTTTGTCATTTGTTATGGATAGGGGAAACATTTCTTACTTTTACACTATTTCTGTGGGTCAAATAAATAAATTTACCAGAGCGAGGGACATGACCCCCAAGGCCCCCATAACCCCACTGGATCCACTACTGAATAGGGGTAAAAACGATGCTCAAATGCTTGTTCGGCCAGCTTCCTCATTAGGACTGAGTCGACGAGATCTCGCATTGCATCGCAAATACGCCATATTGTCAGACCATGTAAAATTGGATCCGAGCTACGGTATACGGTAGAGGTCACTCAAGAGAGAACTGGCTATACCAATAATCTGCAGTAATCTCGCGTTCGCTTCACCTCCAAGTTCAAAATCATCATAATTATTCAGACAGGAAATGTGCAGAATGCCAAATTGTTTAACCGTTTCAATGTTGTGCATAGTCCTTACAGATTTGGTTTGTTGATTGTAATAATGATATTGCTTATTTCATGTATTGCCGTATTAATCTAATCGACAGTAAAATAGTTGTTATTAATGCACTATCCGGTGATGCCACCTCTTGGCACTCCAATTTATAGGCGCAGATTTAGAGGTAGTAGGGGCGGGGGGGGCTTTTTGTTTGCAAACTATCAACTATAAATTAGAATCAACCTCAAAGTCTTATGTCTACAGGATGGCTCAACGACTCAAAGGCTCAAAAAGCTGCAATCAGAGTTTTTCATTTGCAGCTCTTACGATTTATATTCAATTAGGAACAAAAATACGCCTCCCGTCGTACGAAGTACGATAGGTAGCCCACAAGGTCGCAAGGGATGCATCCATCAACGCGATGTGCGGCCCTTCCTCGGGCCTTAGTCGGTCCTTACTCGGGCCTTACTCGGGGGACACAATGCGACTGCATTACCGTAACGGGGGTCCGTTCACGACACGCAGCGTGATTCAGCCCTCCAACGACTGAATCTGCATTTAGCGACGCGACTTCTTGATTTCCATCGTAGATCTGGGATTGAGGCAATAGTGCATATGGGAGCAGGGGCCGATTCAAGGGTCGGGACCGGGGGGCACGTGCCCGCCCCCCCCCCCCCCCGTGAGTTCATGTAGGGGCACTAGCGACACGTGCCCCCTCCCCAGTTTAGAGAACTAAAGCAAGTTTTAACAGTGCACGTTTGATTTTAGGGCGAAAGTTTTGTGTTTTTGTGGCACATGTGCCCAACCCGTGAGTTCATGTAGTAGCACGTGCCGTCTTCGTTTGATTTTTTGGGGGGAAAATCTTGAATTTTGCTTCCCTCCTGCCGGTTGTGAAGATTATAGAAGCGAACAAAGTTTAATCTCGTTAGCCCCACCCTTCCCCCGCCCCCCCATCCCCGTTTTGAGAGGAAAAAGTTCCTGTTGGCCCCCCCCCCCCCTCTCCCCGTTCACGAGCTTTTCTTTCGCCTGTGCCTCCCCCCCCCCCCACCCGCTGAAGCATCCTGGATCCGACCCTGTGTAAGAGTGAGGCACACCATGTAGAAGTACATCTGGGAGAAAGGCTGCAAGGCAGTGAGGTCGCTGACTGCGCCTCAATGCGCTGACAACTGCATTCGTTATTCGCGGCGGTCACTGACGTCTCGCTTTGGGTTGCAACTTGCAAGGCTGGATGCGAGTCCAAGATAAGAGCACATTGAGAAGTTCTGCCTTTGGGTGTTAATCAGAAAATAATCGTGAAAATGTTGAAATCTAAATAGCTTGGAACTCAAAGATGCTGCGTTGGATTAACTAAAATACCATTTTGAAAGCGGGTGGCATTTTTCGTAGGCCTCCACGGTCCACCTCCAAGAACATTCCTACTTCCTTCCCCACGGGGAGAAGACTGATTAGCAAATCAATTTCGTGGTCCTTACTTAATGGCCAATAAACCGAGTCCATCTGAATGCCTCTGCGCTTCTGTTGTCTGTAACGCTCCGTGCTTCTGTTGCCTGTAACGCTGTGGATGACGCACGGTCCATGGTGGGTCCATCGTTCCAGAAGCATTAGCATAATTCACTTTCACGTCGGCACCTAATTTAAGCCAGGCTGCGGCGGCGGCTCGTGAGAATGCAATCTGCGCCAATCCATCTTAGCTCTCACAGCTGAGCTGAAACGAATTTCTTCAGTAAAACTTAAAATAAATAAACATTTTGATTTCCGTTAAATCAAAATCTCAACTTATTTTAAGTTCCACTCGAGAAATTTGCTCAAGCTCAGCTGTAAGAGCCAAAATGGATTGGCGCAGATTGCATTCTACCCCGCGGCTCGTTTCGTCCGAATTGATTGTAAATCAGCTCGTAGTATTGGGTTCTGGATGCGCCAACATCCGGAGGGCTGAAGACGAGACGTTTATTGAATCGCTGCCTGGCTCCCGGGCAACAGAGTATGGACAGCTACTGTGAGACCTCCTTTCTACAATGCATATTTTGCATGCAACCATGTTAAGAAAATTACAATGTAAAATGTCCTTAACTGGGTTTCATGTGACTGGGTTTCATGCAAGCCGTGCATGAGCCCAGTTAAAGAAAATCGCTGTCATGACAACGGTCGTCCGTCCTCCTTAACACTGTTACATGCAAAATTGTATGTAAAATACGCATGGTTGCAAGAGACCCTAACACTGGACGCAGTGTGGCAGTGTGGACGAAGCACAGTGGAGCATGTGATGGCCTCATATGAACAGCGAGGTGACGCAATTCTGCACAACAACTGTTGCTGCGCGTTGACGCGCTATTGCAATGGTAGAAGCTGAAAAGCTAGAGTTATTTTTTGAATTATTTTTATGCGATAACAGGCGCTAGAATGAAAGAGACCTTGCCGGTGTCATCTGATCCTAATTTTGCGGACTTTTTATGAAAAATTTGTCTAATTAAATTCTACAATCATTTCTTAATGATTTCATTAATATACTGTGAGGGAGGAGCGGGGAAGAGATCGGAGGGATCTGAAGACAATGGGGGGTGGATGACGCAGGGAAACAAGAGCGCCAAGAGATCCTTTGCCGATGCGATTCGTAGCGGGGCGACAACTTCGGCGGAGAATCTAGCAGCATTCGTTGTGAAAACTGTCACAATCCTCAATCGAAAAAAGCTTAATGTCGTTGTCTTGGGTCTACAGGAGACTGGGACTGAACTCAATGACTCCCATCTGTTCGCGCTCTTGTGTGACAACTACTTCGGCTATAAACCACGCGTCGTCGTCAAATGTTCTCGGTTGGGTAAGCCGTCAGCAAAAACCAACACGCGGCTTCTGCTTGTTAACCCTCGGGTCCGCGGAGAAGGTTAAAGCATTGGTGGGCGAGGCGCGGTGTCTGCGCGATGCAGAGGACGAATACGTGAGTAAATGCATATTCGTAAATCGAGACTTGACTAGAGAAGAGGCTTGAGCATCCTTCGAGAAACGAGAGGCGAAGCGAGCGAAGGCGGGCGCTGATTCTGCTGCAGTGGCAGCTGCAGCTCTCACTACGTCTTCTTGTTCGCCTGCTGGCGACACGAGGACCTTGTTTTGTGCTTCAAAATAGTCAAATCTCTGATTGATCTAAATTTTAATGACTTTTTTTTAAGTGATCCTGTTAGCAAGCTTTTATGTGTTTTTATCCAAGCTGTATTTCACCGTGTATGCTTGCTAATAAACTTCAATAAAATAAAATAAATAAATACTCCTGAAAGCTGCTATTCTGTAGGATAAAGAAATCAAGTAAGTTAAGACGGTGTAACTGACTTGATGTAAAGCCGTTAGTCCGTCCTCGTTGCACGCATTGGCGCTGACTCCCCCAGCGAGCAACCGTCGAACTACAACGGCAACAAATAACTTTTGAAGTCAGGAGGGGGGGGGGAAGACTGTTACAGTCCGGTTCAGTCTATCTGTGCACAATATAAACACTCAATGATGCGTTAATTTAGTCCCGTACAAAGGCTATGTTCATAGACTATAGCCTACTATTAGCCTAACTCCGTTTATTTTTTAAAAATCGACAGATCGAGAAATTGTGAAAGCCATTGAGAATCCCGACTATAGAGCAGGTTCTCCAATTGCTCCATTAAAGCCACGCCATGCATAGAATAATTAAAAGTCGCACATGATAAAATAGACACTGTCTGCGCGCATAAATAAGATTTCAGTTTGATAAATGTGTATTTATTACGATCGTCTATACTCAATAGCTGTGGTACCTTGGTGACAAATGGTACAGATGATGAATTCATGAATGCGAATATCAACAGCATCATAACAGATGACTGTCGCCGAGTTGTTAGTCGAAGGATAATGTCTGGTTAACGGCTGCTGTCATAGAGAGAATTTGTGATGACCCGAGGCTTAACCAGACGTTGTCAGCGCCAGCGTTGTGCGCAGATTGCCTGCGTTAATTATACATGTAGTGTTGTGTGTGGGTACGCTAAACGTAATTTATCGGAGCTAGTTAAAAAAGAGTAGCCCAACGTATGCCACCTGCATGTATATGCAGTAGGTTATATGATTATTTAAAATGAGCCGAAGGTAATGAAATCGTTGCCTACGTACAGTGTTAGAATGCAGCAGAAAAAGAGCGCCATTGCATACATTGTCATGAAGACCTCAAAAAGAAAACAGTTCGTATTGAAGCTGAATGATAATAACTTGCATTTGCTCAAATTAATATCAGTCACTGAACCGCACAACGAGCTGAGGTTAGTCTAGTAGAGCAGAGACTCGACGGAGTGCTTTCGAACGGAGATCGTCCGGTTGAAAGTCATTGATGAGTGAACGCGCAGCCCGCCGGGGGGGACATCTCAGAAAACGCGCGGCCAGTGGACGGATATCTGAGGGAACGATCGACTGCTGTCTCTCCACCTTCGATCATCCTGCGTGACATCTTGAGCGCAAAACGGGACAAATCAATCTGAGAGGTCATTGGATATCTCTGCGAATTACTGTCTCGCAACCTACGTGCCTTACAGCGTCTGTTGCACGCCTCTCTTTGCAGTACTCCACTGCAGAGCTGCATGACGATGATTTGCGAGTAATTATATGTTACTACTCGTCGTTATTAGCCAAAGGGGACAGCGTTCGTCAATGAACATATGACAAGGCGTTAGGCGCTCGCTGTATCATGTATGCTATGGTATGCTGTGTCCAGCACATCAACAAAGCGACATAGCGTTAACGCATTAGCAGGTCGATTAATATACTGCTTCTTCACACAAACTAAAGAAATATTGTAGACGTTTAAGAGTTAAGGCCATAAATTTTTCGAATTTTATAAACGCACTTTTCGAGAAAAAGTCGGAACCAGCGGGGAGGGGGTAGTTGTGCAACTTAAGCAAAAATAGCTTTTTTGCCGAATAGAACTCACGGCGAGGGAAGCAAATTTATCTGTTGATCCTTAAGGGGGGACACTTTTCGAAACAGGATTTGAGAGAAATATTCTCGGAGAAATTCATCAGAGCAGGAGGAGAGAATCTCAGACTTTTTGAGATTTTTGATTCCGTTTTTATGGACGCGCTTTCCTAATATGGGGCTATTAAAAGGTGTACATTTGTCGTTTTTTCGAAGTTTCCCTTGAGCGCTGAACCAATTACAGTCGGTGATATTCAATTATTTTTAGCTATTCTTGTACCGTACGAAAACAGTACAGATAGGGCTGTTTCTGACTTTTTTCCTAATTTTCGCGGTCAAATAATGAACATGAGCTTTCCTGCAGATTTACCACTAATGAAGGCTACCGTTAAATGACGTCTAGGCCTATCTGATGCACAAGATGACACAACTCTGACTGACACAACTCAGCTGTTTCAAATGACATCCTAGAGCCCTGGTTCGACGTAACAGATCTAAAGCCTAGTGTCCACGCGCGAGATTTGGTCGCGAGATCTCGCTTTCCGCGATATCTCGCCCACTGCGAGATGTATCTCGCTGAGGGCGAGATCTCGCGGAGGGCAAGATCTCGCCCTCAGCGAGAGAAAACTTGCGTAGCGCAATATCTCGCGGATAGCATTGCGAGTGTGCAAAATTTCAAAAAATCGCACTGAGTGCGAGAATATTGTCGCGCAGCGCGAGAAGTTTCTCGCACAGCGCGAGAAATTGATTGATAGTTGCAGTGGATCATGCTGAAAGGTTCAAAGGTTTTCTGTAGCCTGCTGTCCGGCTGGGTGTCCTAGCTTGCTGCTCTGCATATCCGTATTTAATTCATTCATTCATTCATTCATTCACGCATTTACCAATTCACTCATTCGTTAATTCATTAATTGATTTGTTTATTTATTCAGATATGCATTCATTCACATATGTACATAGCCTGAAGGTAATGTTATTTCAAACCGCTTTTGTTCATCAAAGAAATCTACCATACCTTCATACGATTCTCTCGTAGTCTGCCGTATATTGCCTTGCATGTCTCTGGAACAATTCTACCGATGGTACCATTCTACACTCTGAAGAGGTACTGAAGACTTTTAAATGTCTTGCCAGTTGCTAAAAACCTCAAAGTTCTCACTAGTCTCTGAGCAGCAGTTATTTAATCTCTCATTGTTGTATCTTGTCTAGTGATGTCTCTCTGTACCTGCTTCAGCAACTCGTTGAAGCTGTCGGCGTATATTCTGAGGAAGTTGGCATATTTCGTGTTGTCGGTTTCTTGTAGCTCGCTCAAAGTTGTCTCGAAAAACCCTGATGCAGTCCTATTTTTCAGCCACATGTGAGACCAGATACGCCATCTTGGTCGTTGACGATTTCTAGGCTAAAAGCGAAAATTCCAACGACAGCCGCCGTTTCTCTTAGCATGACATCTTCTTCTTCCACTGCTTCCATGTCAGCCATAACTATTGTTTTTATGTATTTCTTTCTTAAATTTGGCGGGATAGCTTGACATTTTGTGCAAAGAAATAGGCCGCGCTTCCAAACTCGCGCTGTTTCTCGCGGAAGATTAAAATTTATCATGATCTTGGGTCTCCCCCTACCTAAACGACGCACTCGCCACCTCCCAGCCCCGCTGATAGGCAAAGACTTGAAAAACGCGCGCGAGATCTCGCGCAAGATTGAACATGTTCAATGTTTCGCGAGTTCTCGCTGACCGCGAGAAAATGCATCGCCCACGAGCGAGAATCTCACCGCGAGATCTCGCTGAGGGCGAGATCTCGCCCACTGCGAGATGTATCTCGCTGAGGGCAATATCTCGCGGAGAGCGAGATCTCGCGAAGTATATCTCGCCCTCAGCGAGATTCATCTCGCAGTGG
>JAQIWG010008033.1:0-11767 GCA_034695025.1 Chamaedrilus cognettii | reverse complement strand
GCATTTTCATCGATATTGTCAGGCGAATAGTGAGTTTGTAATATAATGTTTAAAAAAAGTTATAGTTTGATTTGTTGTGAAGTTCATTATGCATAAATAAAAATGTGTTGAAGGGGCAGGGTTTGATTTTCCAGGGAGTTGATGGGGGTTGTAGGGTTGAAAACTGTATATTACAATGTACAGTTAATGTAAATTATAATTTTATGTGAAATTCAGGGAATTATTTTATGAATGTGAGTGATGCGATTTGAGTGGGAGTTGGTCATCACTCAAATTCATAAATACCCTTATTTTCATATAAAATTCCTTTCTCGGTAATTTAAAATCGAACTGTGTGGGGGAGAGTTGTATAGGATGGATGTGTGCCCCCTGCCCCCTCTGCAGGGCGCTGCGCAGCGTGTTTGTGGAGGGGGTGGAGCAAGGGCTGTCGGTGCGGGGGTGGTATAGGGTGTGTGTGCCTCCCCTGCAGGGCGCTGCGCAGCGTGTTCGTTGAGGGGATAGAACAGGGGTTGTCGGTGGGTGACAGACAGCGGCGCAACGACCTCCTGGTGCTTGCGACTCTGCTCTGTGCCGCATGCCCATCCGCGCCCTTCACGCAGACCGGCTTTACCCGCCAGCTCGCTACCCTCGCCTCCTTCCAGGAGGGTAACTCTTGTTGTTGTCGTTCTATTTGTAGACTTCTGTTCATGCATCGGTTTGAAGAAATACGCGAGGGGCACAGTGAAACCAATCCTTGCACTTTTTACATACCATAGCCACTCATTGTGCGTCTCTTATAAAGTTATGCGTACGTTCTATCTATATCATGATCTTAGTTCTAGGCATGGTCACTGTGGCCAGATGTGTAACGATAAAACTTTAAGCATACATATCACGCTCCGCAGGTATTGTTTGCCTGGCAATGCATGAAAAAGAACCCGTTGAAATTTGATGCTTATTTTATAATCAGCATTTGTAGAAACTACTGTATATGTTGGAGTACGATTCCCTCCCTAGTTGGTGTGACGGGGGGTTGTTGTCGTGCAGTGAAGAGTCAGAGCGCGCTGGTGAAACACCTTCGACTGAGGTCGGACAGCGAGGACTTTGAGTTCAAGAAGCTCCTCATCAACATGGCCGTGCTGCTGAGCGAGGAATCTGCTTGCCTCCCGGTCTCTGCATCTCCCAGAGAAACGACTCGTATAACTATTAAGCATTAATAAAATATTATATTATCGTAAATTCAGTTAGGTTAATCAGTGCTTAATTAAATACTAAGTAACTTAATTTATCTTAGAGTGCATAATTTAAATGCATCATGATGACATCACGATGATGCTGGTCACGTGATACACATAACTACGATTAATGTTTGTCACAGTGTTGCAAATGTAAATCTTAAAATATTAGATAATGTTTTTAATAATCTCTAGACCTAATGCTCTTGGCCTTCATTGGTCCTGGTCCCAAGTGCTGGTCCTTGCTCATTGGTCCTGGTCCCAGGTGCTGGTCCTCGCTCATTGGTCCTGGTTCTAGATCCTCGTCCTCATTGATTGGTCCTGGTCCCAGGTCCTATCCGAGTGCCACGTCCTGCTCGCCCTGTTCACGTACGTGCGCGCGGGGAGCGCTGAGGCGGGGCCCTCCCCTGGGCCCCTGCACTGGTCAGGCGCTCAGGAGGAGGAGATAGGGCTGCACGCCCTCGCCGCGCTGGCCACGCTCGCACCGCGCCTCATCGAGGACTGTCGCGCATGCCAGGGGGCGACACGCCTCCTGCTCCTCATCGACTGGTGTGTCGGACCCGGTGAGAGAGAGCTACTAAAAATTGTGCTTGCTGCTGGTTTATAAACTGTAGCATGTTCAACTTGTACTTGGGGGTTAACGAATTAGTTCCATGCAATGAATAGGTGTTTGGTCCGCTGGGTAGTTTGAAGCATTACATTTATGTCTTAATAAGTGGAGCCCGCATAATTGATATAATATACTTAGAACATTCTCTCAAACACAATGCTGCGTGTACATAATCATCATCCTTATAGAAAAAGATTTCCAATGCTTTGATAATAGATTTGAATAATTTTTTATAAGAATCTCTAATCTTGCGGTGAAAAACCTATCGCAACAAGAATAGAGATTCTTATAAAAATTATGTTTGGCATACTGTAAACATGAAATTTTCGCGTGCGTGTCGTTTTGAAGAATTTAGCAAATCTTCCAAACTTGCAAAAATTGCGTACACAAAAATAACGCCGCATAAGCTATTTATAATGGGCAGTCCTCAAAAAACGTCAAAATTAAATGTAAATACATTTCTCGGAGACAAAATTGCCAAAGTAACCCGCAGCAAAAATTGAAAGCTTTAGAGTATTTCATAGATTTTGACGGTGATGTTTCACGGATGTGGTGGGGGAGTGTTTCACGGATGTGGGGGGGGTTGTTTCAGAGCCGTACTGCGGCAGTGGCAATGGATTTCATTCGGCGGTGAGTGGGGGGGGTCCGGGGTCCAAGCGGGCCCTCCTGCAGCGCGGCGTGCGTCTAGTGCGCTCACTCGTCTCCACCAATGACGAGTGTCTGCTCAACGACCTCGCCGAGCAGGGCGCCATCGCGCAGCTCATTGGTGGGTCTGGTCCACTGGCTCTTCTCTGATTGGTCAGTCTGGCTGGCTGGCTCTCCTCTGATTGGTTAACTTGTGACTTCTTATGACTGTATTATTTAGTTTTGCTTGTCTTTTATACGTTTCGAGCATCTTGTATATATTTATGTTTTTTTATGTCTCGTTTTGATTGGCCACCGGTCTGATGTAGACTCGCTCTGATTGGCCGCAGGTCTGCTGGAGATGTTTGAAACGCGCCGCCGCTGGTTGGCTGCGCGGGTGGAGGGGCGTGAGATCCACCCGGTGGTTGCCTTGGACGACGCCCTTGACATTGAGATGCAGACGGATCTCCTCGTGTCCCTCTCCCTCCTCTGTCAGACCGACCAACACAGGAAGGTCTGCTGCGCTAGCACCTAGTTTATTTCTCTTTCTATTAATTGTATTAAAATATTTTCTTTAAGGGCTCTGTGTAATCCTTCCTTGGGTAATAGCCTCTTGGTGAAGGAAGGCACCCAGAGGCACAAAAGTGGTGCCATCTTGCAATAAATTATTTTAAATTCGCCCAAATAGAGGTTGATACAGCTTGGTTGAATAAATTCTGGCGTTGTTGTGTATTTTTCTGTAGGAGTTGTTTGGCAGTGAGGGCATAGACATGCTGGTCAAGTACCTGAGGATGGACACAGCCCTGCTGACCTCAGGCCTCGGTCACTACTGCCTCCTCCTAGCGACAATCTCCTGCACCTGGTAACAGCGCGATGTCTAGCGTTCATCTTGTTTAACATCTCCATCCTTTATCTCTGCTTGATCAATGTCTTAACTAATGAATAATTTTATGTTTCTGTGCCAGAATTAAACACAGTAGAAATGCGTGAGCAGAATATGGATGCCTATTTGTGAGATTTCTGCTTTTATTCCTTCAATTTTATTGATGCCTTGCATTATTAGCCAATCTAAGAATTTTGCTTTTTTCCCAGTCGCTTCTTTACATGAAATTTGATGTCACAGTGGCGTAGCCAGATTTTTTTGCCGACCGGAGCAAATTTTTAGCGTTTATTTTATTGTTTTATTTTTAGATTACAGAGGCATATCGATTTTTCTAGCTGAAGCAGTGTTCAAAACTTGTTGGATTGTTAGAATGATTGACAAAATGTGCGCGTAGCGGGAAATTTTTTCAAATGTTATTGTAAAATCTCCATTTGGCGCGATAAGCAAATTGCTGTCGTGTCATCTACCCTCCCCCCCTCTTATTAAAAAAACTTGACGACGATTCGGACGCATTGGAAACGTCATTAAAATCACCTCAACCTGAGCAACTGCACCAATTGCTCCTATGCAGCTACATCACTGGTCCATCAGGTGAGTGGGTAACAATCCAACTGTTAAATCAAATGTTGCTTTCTGAGACCTAAACAATAAATAAACTATTATTGTTATTATGATAATTTTGAATGCATGCCCTCAACTTGAATCAAACTGGTCCAGGTCTGCTGTGGTCGGCTGCTACCTCACTGAGGACTATTTTCTAGAGAAGGAAGGAGTTTTTCTGCTGCTAGACCTCCTGGAGGTAGTCTCTTTATCAGTGAAATTAAGCTATTTTTGATCAAGTTAATATGAATTTAGCAATCGCCCTTTATCTGATGGTAATTGTATTAAAATCAAACCAACAAAGGTGATAATCATCAATAGGGGCCTAATGAAAATTGTATGACGCGTGTATAGATTCTGGAAATTTTCTTTATTTTCAAATATCTCGAACAGTTTTCAGAACATGAAGCCACACGCATTATTTGCTGTCGTGGAGTCCAAGCAATTTCTTCATGTATGCGGCGGTACACTGCAGATCCTTTAACTCGTCATTGGGTGTTGGCTGGCTTGGTGGACAAAATTCTTAAAAGGATGAAAATGGTGCCATCTCGCAAATACATGTGTGAAAATCACCGTGCGAATAACAAATAACAAACTTTCACAATAAACAAACAATAATTTATACAAAACAATCAATAAAATTAAATAAACAAAAAAACAGCAAAACTATAACAAAAACGAAATAGGCAAATAAACAACAAAAGAAGAATAAGAACAAAACAAACAAACATCAAAACAAAAAACAAGCAAACAATATTACCAGACACATTGCAGCAAGCGGTTGACCTCCAGCGCTGTTGTGCGTCCCCCTCCCCGTGCAGCGCTGCCCGTCCAGCCTGCACCCCCAGCTGCTGGGCGCCCTGCTCGACCTTAGTGACAACCCCAAGTCCCTGCCCCACCTGGCGGCCTGGCGCGGGACGCAGGACTGCAGCGCGGCGCACCTCCTGTGTGCACTGTGGCGCTCGGAGGAGACGAACGTGGGGGTGCCGCGCACACACTCCGGGGCCATCGCTGGTATACTGCTCTCCTGCTTGTCTTATTCATCACCATTTTTGAAAAGAATCGTCTCGATATAAAGAATTATATTTTGTCTATATCTTCTTCGAAAAGAGGTGATAAGTTTAATTAGTTAATCGTTCTACATGTTTCCCCTACTGTATTGTACTGTAATGTATTGTAACTGTACTGTATTGTACTGTAATGTATTGTACTGTAATGTATTGTATTGTAACGTTGTTCATTGCTACAAGAGGCTCTGTGGTTCGCTGCGTTAATTGAGACGCTTTCTGATTGGCGGTGCTGTAGATGTGTGCCGACCCCTGATGAGCATGCGACAGGCCTGCGAGCCCCTCACCCCCCTGCCCTCCTCCTGCCCCTCCCCGGCCATCGTTGAGGTGTCGGAGACCGTGCGGGCCAAGCTCTTTGCGCTGCTTTCTTGCATGGGTCAGCAATACGCAACACTGGGCACGGCTCCTTATCTCCGAGCATGCTTCTACAGGCAGCTTTGAATTAGTTGTCACTGCTCAATCAGTGACGTTGTATTGTTACTCGAACACTGATAGCAGCCATCGCCCTGCGGACGAAACAAGGCACAGCAAAGAACCATTGTTTGCACTTTTAGACGATCTTGATGCGCTTGATCGATTTGGTAGTTTGGCTGCGTATATTACTGCTGATTGCTAGTGATACTAATTCTAAGAATGGTCCCCAGCAGATTAACAAATGCAAGTTTGTTGGAAATGCAAAGTTAAGGAGATTACATAGCCTACCCAAAAAAATAAAGAACGTATGAGAACAATATTCTGCTGTGCCTGGTTATCAGTGTGTGTCTCACTGCCTGTCAGTCTGTAAGCCCCTTTCTCCCTCTCTGTGCTTGTAGGTCTATCTGACCTGCCTGGTCTGACGCCAGAGGATCACGTGACGCTCACCATTGTCGAACACTACCTTGACTTCAAGGTACACTGCCACATGGCGGGGAATAAAAACATGAAACTTATTTTATTTATTTATTTGACTAAAAATTTTTATTTATTCTTAGTCATTGTCTATTTGAATGGAAGTCCACCAACGCTGTCTTTTGACACGATAATAAATGGAGTAAAATTAATAAAATTATTATTATTGTTTCATTTATTTTCATTATATTTGGTCGCATAGTTCTTCATTACGAGGTTATGAAAAGAGGCTTAGATAAACGATAGGCTTGTGATAAAATGAAATCTGTGAAGCAGATAGATGATTATTATTGTTATTATTATTATTAACCCTAAGTTACGCTGTCCGCATGTGGAGGTGGGCGAGGTGTGGACTGAACTGATGGGGGAGCTGAGCGTGGAGGGGGTGCAGCCGACCCCCGCCGACCAGGAAGGGCTCGACACGATAGCGTGCGCGGTGCGCGCACGCGCGGAGCAAGTGCTCAGTGTACAGGAGGAGCTGCTGCACGCGCAGCAGCAGCACGAGCTGGGCCTTGAGCAACAGTTCTACGCACAGGTGCTGCGGGGGGAGGGAAGGCAGATCACAGGGGGTGAAACTTTTGGCAGGGGTAGAACCCTTGCTTCTCCTGCGTTTAGAGGATGTGCAGAGGGAGGGATGGATCAGAACGTGGAAAGACTAGGATATCGACTTGTTCTAGAATCCACGTTTCTTTTGATCTAAACACAGACAAATGCTGTGGATGCTAATTAATGTGACTTGAGTTCAATGTTTAATTAATGTGACTTGAGTTCAATGTTTAATTAATGTGACTTGAGTTCAGTGTTTAATTAATGTGACTTGAGTTCAATGTTTAATTAATGTGACCTGAGTTCAGTGTTTAATTAATGTGACTTGAGTTCAATGTTTAATTAACGTGACTTCCATTCAAAGTTCAGTAAATGTGCAGATTTGTGAGAACCATCGCCAGTGCGAGAAACTGGGTCGGGTCAGGGCAGAGTTTAAATAATTCCGTTGTGATGCAGATTCGTGAGAACTATCGTCAGTGTGAGAAACTGGGTCGGGTCAAGGCAGAGTTCTTGGAGCGAACCTCCAAGCACATGATGCTCAAAGTGCGCTTCTTTTTCTTTTGTTCACATTGATCGTGGCATTAAAAGAGTTATGCTTTACACTGTAGCATTGAAAACATAAATTGTTTCTTACGATTACATTAGTAAAGATTACTTGATTTTATTGTATTACAGCCAATATATTGAAAATATATTATGCATTTTGCATTGTTTTTAATCAATGATTATATATTATCATCAGTTGTTGTCGTAGTGTACAGTAAATGATTTCCTTTTTGTCAGTGATAGTAAAGAAGTATAAATAGTAGGCTACAGTAGAATGTCAGTGTTTTGATTGGCTGGCAGGCTGCCAAGGAGCGACAGGACCTCGCCATTGAAGCATCGCGCGTCCACGTTGACGCATGCGCGTAAGCATTCCTTCTCTCTAGCATTTGTATTTTGAAAAAATCAAGCAAAAAGATCAATCATTATTTGCGCAATGGGCCATCAACCATAGATATAGATGTCAATTTAACGGGAAGTCCCTCTATTATGGATGTATGTATTTGAGTTCCTTGATTGGATACAAACTCTCCAGGTTCATAGTCCAGCTGTAAGTTGTTTTAGCAGTATACTGCAGAGGAGTAGAGGAAGGCGTATTGTTACATGGTGTTATTTTTTTAGGCCCTGGTACGAAGAGCTTGTGATTTTCTCGTAGTGTGACCCGAGCTAGCTGGATGCCTGTTGTCTAGTATTGCCTCACGATGTGACCAGATTTAGACTTGCGTCTGTTTGATGTGTTGCAGAGCCATGGCACATCGCACCGACATACCCAACCTCAACGTCACGGTCTGTTCTCTCTCTTCCGTTCTCTACCTCTCTCTCTCTTTCTCTCTCTCTCTATCTCTTTCTCTCTCTCTTTCTTTATTTCCCTCCCAGGTAGAAAGTAAAGATTTTTGTAAATTCTGTTGTGGTTTCCACAGGCATGATGATTGCTTCGTTAATACATCTTTCACCTGTAAAAATTTTTAGTGTATGGCTTTGTGAATTGCAGTTGATGCTACCAGAAAGTGTTCAGATGTTTTATGTCACTGTTAGCTTTTTAATGCTTGAAAATACATCCCGTTATGCATTCGTTATATTTTTTATTGAAGTCTTATGCAGCTGTCCTGGCACACTTCTGTTACGTTTCTTATGTTGCTTAGTTTCATTTGTCTATAGCTGTTGCGTAAATTGTGAGTTTAGTTTGTTCTTTTTCTCCTTGTTCTAGTGCTGTTATCTGGCTTGCAGACGTTCTGCGGGCGGTACATTAAGGTAGATAGCATACCGCCTCATTTGATTGGTGAGAATCTGACCAATCACAGCGCAGACAACACACGCGCTGTCGAGCAGCAACCAATAATTTCTTAAGATGAGGGACAGAAAGGTGAGTGAAGTCTAGTATTTGTTGCATGGCTAGTTCTAGGTGTCCTTCTATGGTCCTCAGGTAGTAGGCCTATCCTTTTTCATAACACTGTCTGTTTTCTAAGCATTCTATGATTTTTGTTAACACAGATATTATCCTGGACTCTGGTGCAGCAATATGTTCTGTGGACTTTGCTTGCTGTGACTGGGGAGTGACTCAATTTGAATAATTGTAGGATCCTTTGAAGCGCCCGCTAGGTTGTACCGTGTCGACTTATTTTACGATTACGATGAATTATTTTAGAATTGACTCGCTGTTGTAATAGTTAACACTGTGAACCTTGCAAACAATATCGATGTGCTATTATATTGAATGGGCCTAATGTAGTATTCAGACCTGCTATAGCCTACTGGGGCACGCTGATAGGCTGATTTTTAAGCACTTTGACACAGTAATGTTTGGTAATTAAGTTTTTAGTTTCAAACGTATAGCTCATTTTTTATAATTATGACACGGTTAGCATAGTTTAACGACATGATAGTAGCAAACTATAGGCCTAGTTGTGAAATATTTGTGAAAACTTGTCGTGAAATAGCTGAAGTCGTCCGCACCTACAACTCAACCAAAAATGATTTTCTCCATCTTTGTTGGAAGTGCAGAATACATTTATACGTATGCAATACTTATGCACATGCAATAATTTATGCTTCCACGGGCAACATTTTGCATGCAAACGCATGGTTTGTAAAATTGCCTTAACCAAATACATGCTAAAATGTAATTCATCTACAAATACTTCAATCCAATGCAGAGAAACTTACTTGAAAGTAAGTTCATCTCAATATTTTAACTGCCTTTCCATAAATGTATTCTGCACTTCTAACAAAGATGGAGAAAATCATTTTTGCTTGAGTATAAATGTATAAAAAGGAAAATTTCCATAAAAATATGCAAGCTGTGCTATTTCACAACAAGTTTTCACAAGTATTTCACAACTAGGGGTATAGTTTGCTACTATCATGTCGAAGGGGCAATCAGCTGTTCCAAGAGCGGCTTTATATACCTACTGACATTCTACCGCTAATGTAATGTTGTCGATGAACTGTTGTTCAATTTCTCGCTAGATTTTTTCTTTGATTAATGTTTATTTTAAATGTGTAAATTTTAGCTTTTAAAGCTTTCTCGGATGAGGCATGTCAACGTTTGCTTGTCTTTTAATGACGATCTATTAAATCTATTTAGATAATGTTTTTATGATCATAATGTGATTTATGTAAATAATCGCTTATATAATAGTTGTATTATTACGTACTAAATTTGGTTATAATGTTATTGTTGTTCTTACTTTCAGGTTCGAGCCAAAAGTAAGAAAAAATCCTTTTGCGGAGCTTCTATTTCTATTCGATTTCCATTTGTGATCAGTGCTGAATGACAGTTCTTCAATGACCTTATTGTGGCCTTGCATACTGTTGTTCTGTGAACACATATAAATCGTCTCACTTCTGCAGTATTTTCTTTCTGGCAAAGAACAAATAGTTTGCAATACTATTTTGAACAGTATTATGTAATGAACAACATAAGTTACATAACTGCTTGTTGGTTCTAAAGACTCTATTGCATAGGCTTACCGGGTAGGCTATATGGAAATTTAGATCAAGTTCTTTCAAATTTTTTATAGCCTAATTATTTGATTTATATTCATACATGGATTTGTTGCATTTTTGATCAATATTAATTCTAATTTGCGTTAAATTTTCTTATGGATACTTTTGCAGCGAGTATAATAGGGAACCGATAATTATTATTATTATTATTAACTTACGGGAGTTGGCAAAAATACTATCTGTTGCTGACAATAAAACTTCTATAGGCATTGCACAGTTTCTGATTATGAGAACACCTGATGCATAGGGCTAATGAAGGACGTCTTACTGTCGGTTTTAATGAAATTTTAAGTTTCTGCCACGTTGCCGTCATTCGTTGAGGTGTACCTTGCTTAGACTAGTCAGTTGATTAGAGAAGCCAGTGATGTGTGGGCGATTTAATGACGCCATTAACTCAGCCACAGGTACATTATAGCGCTAATGCTAGTCCTGTAGCACCGACTTGAGATTTATTGTTGAGCTGCGATAGGCTAGTATGGAATATCTCCATACTAGCACAAGTCAAGTACTAGTCAAGTGAGCACTCGCTCACTTGACATCAAAGTGCAACTCCATACTAGCACAAGTCAAGTACTAGTCAAGTGAGCACTCGCTCACTTGACATCAAAGTGCAAACAAAGACACGATAGAGACATGATCAAATTCATTATTTTACATAATAGGCACTTCTTCTAAATCGCTTCGTTTGTGATAAATTTTCTGCATTTGTATGCTGTTCGTCATACAGCGGGATGTGGGATTGTGGGACACAAGGATCACGCATCGCTTTATTTCCCTTATTGCTCGTTGTCGACCGCTTGTTGTGCAGGTATATACGTATTGTAGGCTACAATCGTTTCATATTTGGATGATCCGCCAGCTGCAGTTTTGTTATTCGGGGTCCAGTGTAGGCTTTGTTGAGCTAGTTGACTATTCCCAGAGGATATATTAGACCAGTTTTGGTTTCGGCTTCATGAAACTGAAAGTTTCGCCATCGTCGACGATCCGGTGTCTGATCGGTGCTGCTTGGCTGCGGCGCGTGGGCGAGGCCTGCTGTGACTTGCTGTCGCCAGGCACTACGCTTTCAACGACCGCACCGCGGTGTCGTGTCGGCGCTGTACAGCAGCCGAGGATTTCGCAGAGATGGTTCAACTGCAAACAATAATAGTTGAACATCAAAATTCGAGGATGATAAGATATCCAATCTAGAGTGAAGATTCATAACTTGTACATAAAATACAAGAACAATTGCTGTAGTCTACTAATCACAATGTCGGCTACCGATACGAGTAGCCAACTTCTTTCTGCATGCATACATGTGCTTCCCAAAATTTTCAAGTGGAAATCTGTGCCCCTGTTGTCTTTTGGTTATAAATTTAGGCTATAGACGCGCTCGTAATCTGAATGGTAGGCTACATGTAGGCCTAGTCTGTATTGCCACTGGCGTGATCTGCAGCCATGATTACAGGACAGTTCTGCAGCCATGACTACAGGACAGTTTGGACTTTAGACCACTGAACGTGCAACTTGCCGCGCAGTGCGGACTGCGGAGATAGGCCTACACTGTAGTCGTAGACTAGCTCTCAGTAGGAAGCCTCTCAGTAGAATCCATAGATTCTTATTGAGCCTGTAAGTCACGGTGTGAAGTGAATTATGATTGTAACATTAGCCTATTGGGGCTTATTATAGGCTTTAATGAGCTATTGCTAGGCCCGATGAGGTCCCCGATTACATCACTAGATGCCGAAACGGACTCTAAGCCCATTATTATTATTATTATTATTATTATTATTATTATTATTATTAT
>JAQIWG010008032.1:0-11767 GCA_034695025.1 Chamaedrilus cognettii | reverse complement strand
AGGCAGGCAGGCAGGCAGGCAGGCAGGCAGGCAGGCAGGCAGGCAGGCAGGTGTAACTTGCAACTTAAATTGCGCTGTTAAGTTTTGCAACAAGAAGGGCAGCAGTCTAGTAGCAGTGGACGCCTGTCTACGGCTGCTTCAGGGAAATCGGTTCCCTCTCAGCCTGCCCTTATTGCTTCATGCACGTGTATATAATTTAATTGTTGTTTGTTTTCTACTGCGGTACTATCTGTGAAGCAATAAAGATGACGAAGAAATGAATAAAAGTAGAATGAATATATATAATTTCTCTCAACAATAAAGGACAGGGCAAAAATATAATTATGTCCCCTCTCATGGGGGCTAAGGTGAAGCATGCGTCCCACCTCGCCGCCGGAGCACGGTCGAGTTAGACAGAACAACCCCCCAGGGGTTGCGCGCCTCGCAGCGGTACCGCGCCCCCTCCACAGCCGCGCCCGGCTGCAGGACCAGGGACCCCGCGCCCCCCGCCGCCCCCCCCGCGCCTCCGAGTAGGAGCGCCAAGCCCCCTTCAACGAAGGGTATTGGAACGTTGTCTTGATGCCAAGTGAACCTGTAAGAAAGGGTTAGAATATTTGAGCTGCGGTCAATGTCATTGCCAGTTATTGTTTTTAGAAAGGATGCGGTCAATGGTCTAACTATCAACAAATAATTTTCATACATAATTAAAGTTGTATTAATTAAGAATAATTTTCAATAACTAATTTTTATATACTTAATTAGCAAGTCATAATAATTATATAATTGATTGTATAAAGAATCAAAATATATATCATTTCAAAGTCTACACCAACATTAAAGTCTACACAAACGCTTACACCATTTTTTATAAGTCCCACGCAAACGCAGTAAAGAGGGAAAAAAAAGAGGAAAAAACAAGAATTTAAATTCGCAAAATAAAAAAAATAAAAATTCAAGGTTACAATCAATTGAAAATTATAAGAAATTCATATAATACAGAAATTTTGTTAACGTTTTTTGACACTCAAAACCCTTCAATCCACATACTGGAGGAAGGTGTAGCTTCCCAAATAATATTGAGTCTGTTTCGGCATCGAAAGACAACTCTCATGCCCAACAGATTACGCACATACGAGAGAGGGGGAGAGCCGCTGGCTCGGCAGGGCAGGGTGAGCTGCTTGATCTGCGATCCTTCCCGTGGGTTCGTCTCGTAGTACAACGTCCCCTCAGGACCCTCCAGCAACTGTAGGGGAACTGACACACAGACATCATCCAATCAAACATCAGCGTCATTCAGCCTGAGATCAATTTTTCATCACACAACACACACACCGTTTTGTGGCCGCATTCCCCGCTTACGCAGGGGTGGATCACTTGCAGCAGCCATGGACACCCGCCCTCCACTTGATCCTATCCGTCGCATCCTCACTTTGAATCCCTTAGTTTTCATATCCTTCTCTGTCAAGCTTTGCCACGTGGCTTCCGTGCCTCCGTTTATGTCTTTTTCGATCTGCCGATCATAATCCATACATTTCCGCACCCAATCATCCGGTTTGTTTCTCAAAACATGCCCCAGCTTTCTCAGTGGGTTTCTCCTTACGACCACCCCCACTGCCTCCAACCCCCATTAGCATCATCCATTGGCTCTAGTACAGGTTGACACACGTACACAAGGATTAGAGTGATATTATCTCAGCATCATAGGTTTATTTAGTATTAATAATCATAATGGGGCTATAGTTCCTATCGGGGTCCCCATATCTCAAAGGCTCAGTTGCCTTTTTATGTCAAGGACTTCGGATCAACATTGGCAACCTATCTCAATCCCGGCACGTCTGTAGAATTGAGTAGTTGTTTGCATGTACCCTCAGTATTCAGTAATGCACACAAACCGGCTTTCTGCAATATAGCATAGGCTAATATATACATAAGTCAATACACAAAATGTCTATTAGCTGCCGACGGGCTTAGAAATTATAATTGAAATGTTTGATGTTAGTGTCTGGTATCGATTCAAAAGAACTGACTTCTAGCAGTTGTGACACGTAGGTGGTGGGCATGGCCTACATGTGGCTTCTCTGTATGAGTAGAGTCCACAGGGCGGATCCAGATTTAAAAGTGGGGGGTCATTTCTTGCAGGATAATGCGACAGCCCAGCCGCTCAAAAGAAAATTTATGAGCCAGGGGAACGCGGGGCTGTTGAGTGTCGACAGAATTTTTTCGTGGTGTATTTATCCGTGCATTTTTGCTTGTCGCCGTGTTTGTAGTCGGCCATTTATTCATTCACTGGGGTTTTAGAGCTGCATGTCTACTTTACGGGGGTTTTTGTGAGCGTTTATTTTTCAAATTTCTGCGCGCAGTTAACTTTCCTAATATTTTTAATAAACAATAAGAAGTGGCAGCGGGAGGGCCATTTTCTACTTAAAAACTATTTATGGGGCTGCTTAGATACTTTAAGCAGAATAAGACTGTGTGGGGGGGGGGTCACGGCCCCTTGATCCCCCTCAATATCCGCCAATGAGTACAATACCTTGTACAAATATTTAATTGAGGATGTTATTCACACTAAGCCCCAGTTGTTCAATAGAGAGTTATTTGAACCACAGTTGAATGATCCAGAATTATTTGAATAACTCCCCAATATTGGCGTGTTATTCAAACAATCCTGGATCTAATTTACAGATCTGATTGGATCGTGACGTCATTTTTATTCTATGATTATTTAAAACCAAATAACTCCCTACTGAACAACTGGGCCTAAGATCAATATTGAATACAAATCGACGTCTAGCCGTCGGTGTAATGCTCATAACGTTGTGTATTAAAAGTATAATAAGACCACAAACGGTCGGACAAGTTTAAGATCAGATTTTAAGTGTCCTCTTGAACAAAGTCTAAATCTTCTCATTGATAAAGCCAGCCAGGTAAGCAACCAGCCATCTGGGACTATAAAGTGTAGTAATTATGGGACTACTTGATGTTTGATAGGGCTACTTGAAATCAGTTCGAAAATAAGCTTGCCCTATAATGCTGCGTCTTATGCTAATGTCGGTCAGCGTTGCACAAGCTTGACAGAACTGTGCGTGGGTGGAATGACTTTCATTGGAAGCACCACGAAGTTTTAAGAACAATTAAAATAAGAAGAATAGAAGACGTTGAAGCGCAGATAATCGTGCCCACACTCCAAATGAGGTTGATTTTGAGAGTTTAGGGAGTCCATACTATTAATTTTTTTTTTCGCATCCATACTCATATTAAAGTAGAAAAGCTTAAATGAATTGCCATCAAAAAAAGGCCAAAAAAAAAACCTGTTAGATCTACACGTACTAATTGCAAGATGATAAATGTAATGCAGAAGGCGATAAGATGTATAGATTTACAAACTAAGTTCCGCACCTCTCAGATTTACTAGACAATTTGAAGTCTGGAATCGCAGTTTGTTTTGAAGTCATCATAAGTCAAACATCACCGAGAACCCAAATATTTCAATTTGTATTGCTATTATTATGTTTTTCTATTGATGTTATTCATTGTTGGTCTGCCCAATGTAAAGTTTCATATATAAACTGAGTAATGCCACAAGTACACACCTATCTCTGCAGGTTCCGGAAGACTAGAGGCAGAACTGCTCCCAGTGCTGATAAGCCCGAGCAGAAAGAACGCGGCTAGCCGCAGAACACTCCGAAGCGCGCGGTGTACTCGCGCTGCCATGGTAACGTGAGCCAGCGCTAGGCATCGCATCTTCTACAACACGCAACCAATGAAAAATGAGTTTATGTCAAATAAAAGGAATTAAACCGAATTTTCTGTCTATGTCAATGTCCATGTTTTCACAAAAGTTAAACGTTTTGTTCCCTGATGAGGCCTGCTGAAGCTGTGTTGTTATGGCCGGATGCCCTTCCTGACGCCAACAAAATAAATAATTATCTGGCACGGAGTTAGCAGCGAACAACACTTGTGTGTTTTACAGCCTTGCTGAAGGGCCTGTAACGCATGGTTTCATAGTTGCCGACGCCGGGACTTGAACCCAGATATTTGGACATGTTACCCGTCCGATGCCTCAACCACTACAACACAGCGCTTAGCAGCATTATTGCTTACCGAGTTACTGCTAGCACAGGGTAAGCTATGTGCAAATGTTAAAGGTCAGACGAGCCGCTCAGTGTTCCGATTGTCACAAGCAAACAGCTTGAAGTGCTTGAGCGCCACTTCATACGTGTGTGTGTGTGTACACTAGCGAAGCATGCTGGCAGTAGCCGACAGCTAACAGCGTCCTTCAGCTGACCAATCGCCAATTAGGTCCGATGCGTTATGAGGGAGCATTGTGATCCAGACCGGCTGCATAACCAAACACTCATGTTTTCTAGTAATCGGGATTTTTTCTGAGAAATACAGGGAAATACCCGAGGGAAACACCGAGAAGGGAAATCCGAAAATACGAGAATACCCGACATAACTCTTCAATTTTCTGATCTCGAAAATTTTCCACCGGTTTTGATAGATGAATATGATTCAGAAAGTGTGCTGCAGGTGAGACTCTGCTCATTATCGATCTTTTGCTGATTAGTCAGACAACCATATCGTGTTTGCCTTTTGCATATCTTTTTTGTCACCTGATTCCACTATCTAACCTCCTTTTTATCGTGTAATCTATTAATGTCCATGTTTTCACACAGGTTTACACGTTTTTGCCCGCCCTGATCAGGACTGCTGGAGCTGGGTTTCTATGGCCGGATGCCCTTCCTGATGCCAACCAAATAAATAATTATCTGACACGGGGTTAGCAGCTAGCGACACTTGTGTGTTTAACAGCCTTGCTGAAGGGCCTGAAATGCATGGTTTCATAGTTGCCGGCGCGAGAGTCAAACCCTGGCCCTCTGGACTCGAAGTCCGACGCCTTAACCAGTACACTACAGCGCCTCGCCACACGCGACATTAATTTGTTTAGTTTTTCACTAAGTTCTTTTTTTCATGACAAGAAATATAGTAGTACTAAGATGTCATAGAGTTTACTCTTACAGGGACGCTTAGTTCCTTTTTGACGTACTGGTGTCATTTCACAAATTGTTCGCTTATCATTGGACATAACTGGCTGTTACATTGAAGTAATGCAAATAAAGGAAAAAAAAACTGTTACAGACACTTTAACGCATAATTTTAATTACACTTCAACAAACATTTCAACAGATACATTTACGTGCACTCCTGCATTTTATATACACATTTTAAACTCAAAACACTCATAAAAACACATCATTCAAAACACATTTACAAACCATTTTAAGTGATCACGCTTCGCTAAACTACATTTGGTGCGTGCCGTGACTCAAGCGGCACTCTAAAGCGGACTTTGACGATTCATTTTAAAAATGCCGAGTAACCTGTCATATAACTCACCCCTAATAAATTACACTTCGCTCGAGTATAACGCAATGAAAAGGACCTCTGCCATACCGCAGTGATCACGAGCCGACTCGTGTAATCTACAAGGGCGACAGGGCAATGTATCTGAATGCGCATAGACAGTGATCGTTCTAGACGTCAAAAACTCGGGGAAATAACCTTCTGAATAATCTTCTGAAGTTCAACTTCGAGCTTGGCGTAGGCTGTACGACTGTAGTTAAACAAGCTCAGGACCGATGGGAGGGGGTAAAAGGACAAGCGTAGGTTTTTTGTTTTTGTAGTTGTGTGTAGCACAAAGACTATGTACAGTCCGGTTCCGTGCAAGGGAGCCCGCACAGAGCCGCTCTCCCTTCTTTAGTCGCCTTTACGACTCGCCCGGGGAGCTGTGGGCTGCAAGACAATTATTTGTTCCCCAGCCTGCAGGGGGTACAAGCGTAAGTACCCGCGGTACATTTGGCGCTGCTAGGCAACTCGACTACTTTTAGCATTTCTGATCTAATTTATCAAAAGCCTTGCTTAAATCTACTCTTAAGGTGCCTCAACCCTAACCTAAACCTATAAACAATTGATAAAATGCATCCTTGCTCTACCCAACCCATAACCTAACGGAGACCCTAACACGACCAACTATAGCTTGGAAGACAAACAATTTTTTAAACAAGGAATAGCTCAAACAGTAATATCTATCGTGATCAGGTCCCCACGGCAACACTAGGCGCCGAAATGGACAAAAGTTTTAAGCCCATCATTACTGTTAGTTACATTAGCATCTCAAGCACTCACCGCCAGGGGGCAGGGGGCTTTTAAGGGCTTCAGGTACAAACAAAGGGAGCCTTGAAGGGAGTTACCATAAAATACGCATTGGAACTTTGGGATAGTGTACATGCGTGTGGAATACAAAATACGGCGAGGCATTTAGGAACAGCTTGAAGGGACCGTGCAAAAACCAAACGGAAAGGTTTAAAATCGTAACTGGGGAGGGCCAAAACATCTCAATCTCAATTCTAGAACCGCCACTGCTCGTCGGAGTAAATGGCAGATGAATGAGAAGCCAATGTTAGAGCCAGAAAGCGATTCATATCGAAGCGGCGCTATTGTGAATCTACTCATCGCAGTCATGAATGAAATGCAATTATCATGTACTGAATAATAGGGGTTATTTACTGAAACGATTTGACAAGTACACATTTGGCTAACGCAAAGATTAAAAGATTATAGTTTAGGCGGATCGGAGAATCATGAAAGGTAGAAACAGACACGCACCGTGTATATTCAACTAGGGTATAATAATATCTGGCATTTCAATTTTTGAATGGTTTTTGACACTTTTTGAACTCCCAGCAGGCCGGGGAACAAAAAATTGGCCTGCAGCCCAGAGCTTCCCGGGAGAGTGATAAAAGGCTTGTAAAGAAGAGGGAACGGTTCTGTAGCGGCCCTCTTACAGTTACACAGAATCGGAATCGTTTTCGTTACCAGTACTACATGCACACTCAGTCCATAAACCTTTATAAAAAACGAAAAACACCTGTTCAACTTTAATGAATTCACCAATCCTATTGTGCTCCTAGATCCATGCCGCATTTGGCCTTACAAGCAGTCTTAATATTTCTTAGAAGGGATTGATCTTCATTACATTGTGCCGATTCAGAACCATAGCAAACAACGTCCTGATACATATGAGATTATGACAAAGGCAGACTAGAGTATTATCAGTGATACCATTGGACCAACATCGAATATCCCTAGATTCTGGGTATCTTGACGAAAATATTCCTAGATTTCATTTCTTGACAAAAGTATCCCCATCTCCCATTATAAAATGCATCATTCTATAGAAAAATATCTCAAAATGTCTGGGGATTGCGCTAAAAAACAGATCCCTCAATCACTGCTTATCCCTAAATCTAGTGATACATCCCTAGCAGTAGCATCAGTGAGTATTATCCCAATCTTGTCTCGACAGCCAATTCGCAAAGCCCCCATTTTATTGGAATTAGATGATTCTTGGCACGTTGTAAAGCTGCCAGTGTCAAGCAGACAGCGTTATGCCATAAACACCTGGACACAATGAGACAGGAGTAAAGTCTCAAGGTATATCATTATCGCGCAATGCATTCTTTAGCTAGAGGCATTCACTGGCGGCCTTACATAACTGGACTTGGCTGTGATTTAAGATGCCGACTCGAGCCCACGTTACACATTCTGCCTAATTCGTTGGTGTAACGATATTGACGGCATATCTAGCGTAACGCTGTCGGTGTGGGTGTGTTTTTGGGCCACATACATAAAAGTGTTCATTAGCAAACACCATGCGCGTGCAGTAAGAAAGATTTTTATCAGTTTAGTGTCTTGAGGTCAAACAGGGAGCAGCTCCCCTTCTTTAGTCGCCTTTTAATACTCGTCTAGGAAGCTCGGGGCCGCAAGCTAATTCTTTGTTCCCCGGCTTGCAGGGGGTCGATTGACTCCTTAAAAAATATTCGTGGACTTTTCAAAATTATTGACGTTTGTCACGGGTTTCAATTCATTTATTTAAATGATTGATTTGACTAATACAGTGATGTGAGAATCAATTATTAATCTTTGAATGGTCAAGAGTTCACGCCTATAGGCCTACTATAACATGCACTGGAGAGTTAACCGTTCCACCTGTGTATAACCTTGCAATAACACACGCCTTACGGGTACCACGAGCTAAAAACGACCCAGAATTTTAATTTTGTAATAAAAAACACGAAAAAAATGGGATAACAAAACAAGAAAAAAATACAACAAAATGCGATAAAGCAGGCGATTACTTGATCGCGCTTTCTTGGCATCCTTAACTAGTCAATGACTACGCGCAGGTCTTAAGCCTATAGGTTTCTGATGTAAGCATGGATAAAAATTAATGGAATAGTAAGTAAGCCTTGAGGCTACACGGTATTTAATTGCCGTGACACCTAATAAAGGACACTACTTGATAGCATCACACGCTGTTTGGACTCACTGTCAATAACAGAACCACTTACAGTTATTCGATTTTATCATCATATGAACGCTCATCAGCCACTAGATAATTGCTTAAACGATCTCGGCATACAATGCAATAGGCTCAGTAAAATTACAGAAAATTTTGACTGGCAAGCCATATTGTGCACTTCCGTTCAGATGCGCAGCAAAAGTAAGTCACCCATTAAATCGCAAAACGCTAACAGTTTCATGAATCCCATTACTCCATAATCAATTGATTTATGCAAACAAATGTCACAATAATAACGTCTAATAAGCCAGACGAAACTAGCCGATGCCACGCTTCAGATCGATCAGGGGCGTGCGTACTACTTATACGCGTTATGAAAAAAACTGATCAATCTAAATGATATACCATTTTCTTATAGGCTATGCTAGGTCAACTTGTGAGCAATATCGAATGTTTTAATGCTTCGAAACAGACACGCGACCACAAAGTTACATTTTATAGGATTAGGATTGTCTTTATTGGCCACATAGGCCGAAATACAAAATGCAACAGTCGAACAAGCAAATAAATCACAAAGGGCAGAAGAACTACAGCCATTGTAAGCTGGAAAAAAAGAGAAATACTACAAAAAACTACACGCATACATACTGTACATTACACACGCACAGATAATACATTATTGCAATGAAAGATTTGCAATCATACTAAATAAAATGTCATATGGAAGATAACCTAGCGTCCTCGGCAGTAGTTGGATAACAGTAGTTAGGTAGGATTGCTAGGCCTATATACCATTTTATAATTCTTTGTAAAGAAACGTCCCATCTCTACACGTTAAACGAATGTCTTATTTAAGTCTTCGGAAACTTTGTTGCGATCTAATCAAAATGTCTGATTCCTGAGCATGTAACAAATTGACAGAATTTCTGCAACAAAAAATATTAGAGAAAATTCGAGGCTATTTCTTCGACCAATAACAAAACCTTACATTGATCATTCACAGCTTATGATTGGTTGAACGTTAATAATTTTACAGCTGGGTCAGGTTAACTAAGCCAATCGCGCCTCACAATGTTGAAGTTTTTTCTATGAGAAGATTCCCTGCGCTGGATTTTCCAAACAAGGTCAGCGTCAATCAATGAATTCAGAGTAAAAGGTGATTACTATACAGCACATGATGCAAACGATTTATTCAGTCAAGTGTTCCCAATATATGCCGGTCCACCGATCAACCAGGACCTATAACAAATACTGCCGGTGTTGAAAGACTTACTGGCAGGACTGCTAAAATGCAGCATACTAGCCTACCTAGGAGTCTTTTGTACACCAGTTATTAGTGCACCTGACATATATTTGGTATTTTACTAATTCATCATCATCACCATCATCATCATCATCATCATTTTTGACGTCCGTTCTTAAGCATTACAGGCAAGCCCGTAACGCCGTGTCCATGCTAACACGGGTTAAACGTTTATATTGGAGCTGGGTTTTTACGGCCGGATGCCCCTCCTGTCGCCAACCAGAATAATAAATTACTCTGAACGATGATTATCAGCTGGCGAGACTTGTGTGTTTAACAGCCTTGCTGGAGGGCCTGTAACGCATGGTTACATAGTTGCTGGCGCGGGGACTCGAACCCAGGTCCTCTGGACTCAAAGTCCAATGCCCTAACCACTACACCACAGAGCCTTGCTCCGTAGTGTAGTGGTGGTACTAATTAATTAAAAAAACATGATATATATTTTGTCGAGATCCAGCAAGAACAATAATCTAAATAAGACCAATATCAATATACAAATAGTACAGTTCAAATATGAGATCTAAAATGCCATTAAGAATAGCAATAACAATTATCAATAATCTAATGGCCCTGACTAACATACTTTGAACAGTTTTACACTATCGTGTGAAGTTGTGGATCGTGGTCATCCCTTTGATCAATTTTCAGCATTATTTGTTTTAAAAGTCTCATTTTGCCCCTTCTTTCTCTCTCTCTCTGCGTTTGAGGCCGCAAGCAGGCCATTTACAGCCACGAACACACGGTGGAGGGGGGCGGGGGTGCTGACGAAAAATATTCGTTTGTCAAACCATTCCTTTGCTCAATAAATAATTTAACATGTCAAAAAATGCTTTCCAAACCACCTCGCAATAGTCTAATAGATTGTCGATTTATCGTACAAATCGTATTCAATATCATACTTAATACTGACCCAGTTCAAACACCCAAATAGGTTTAAGTTATCCTACAATACTATTATCTTATAATTGGCAACACTGCTACGTTGATTGGTCCTATTACGCAATGGTCTTCGTGGTCTTAATCAAACTGCAACTTTTTATTATAGATCAATGAGTATTGCACTGAAATGGATCTTACCTTGACTTGCGCATATAAGATGATCCGTAGGCTACGATGTCCTGTTCACTCGGGATCCAGGCCCCATACACTGGCGTGTAGGGGTGTTCGAGTTTCTCCACAAAGATGTTATAAATCCACTAGATGTTTTCGGCAAACAAAATTATTCTAATATTTAGGCTAGTTTCGGTCCTACAATTATTCAGCCTACGCGTTGTAGATAACATATAATATAATGACAGGCTATATGTGCCTACATTATGTTGCAGATCTAGTGCAATGGGCCTCTAATAACTAGCGCATTCGTGTTGCATTATCAATCAACACATTAGATGTCGTCACCCTTCTTCTAGCTTCCAAGAAGTTACACTGCAGTCTCCAGTACTGCGCGGTCTTAGGCTATTGACAAGTTCTCACGTAGCGTTGTAGCACTGTCTGGCCACTTCGTCGCTCTACACGTACGTGTATGTAGACCTACACTGGAGACCAAGTCTAGGCTTATTAGGCCAGTAATTGCTTCTGGCTATGGTGCAGGCCTAATAGTAGCATATAGCCTATCTATCGATTAAATCTTTACCTTACAGGCAAGTTGACAACCCAACTGTCAAACTAGATCGATGGGCCTATAGATAGTACATGTGCCGCTGGGTTACAAGACTAGTATTATTATTATTATTATCGCTATTTTTCGCATCGAAAGCTTCAGTTATAAATCTTGATACTAAAAACAAACCATTTGTAAACAAAAATTCGTAGTTGAAAAAAACCTTAGATAAACCCCCTGGACCATAGAAACGTGAAATTATGATTATTATGATTATTATTATAAATTAATTTTTTTGGCCCGCGGTACTGCGTTCCTGAGGGACATCTAAAAATTGGTGTAAACGTTTTGCTCTGAGACAGCTAGCCCTCGGAATCTGATATTATTATCGATTATTATTATTATTATTATTATTATTATGCCTAATAATACTGTGATAGACCCGTAATTATATAATTGTATACGATGCAATGACGCGTACACCCTACACTGCAATAGACCATCCTAACAGTCTACATGTACA
>JAQIWG010008031.1:0-11768 GCA_034695025.1 Chamaedrilus cognettii | reverse complement strand
TGGGAATGGGTATGTTGTACAATGCATTTAATTTGTCGGCCTTTGGTCGCACTCCAAGAGCGGAGAAGTTGTGGCCCTCAAAGTCCACTGATGACTGAAAAAATTTGAATTTTTGTGGGGATAACTTGAAGTTTGCCTTTCGGAAGGCAATGAATACTTTTTCCAAAATTTCAAAATGTAGATCAAGATCGCTGAACGCTAAAATATCATCGACGTACGTGCATACATGTGGAAACATACTGGGCTCCAGGTCAAGGGCATCAGCTAAATATTTTGGGGGCCGGGGCTGAGCAGCCCGTAATAGACCCTTGTGATGGTAAATCGCCCTCTGATACATGTAAAACCCGTGTACTGATGTGAATCTGGGTCCAAAATAATCTGCTGGTATGCACACACAAGATTCAACGAACTGTAATGAGAACTCTTTGTACATCCAACCTTTTCAACGATATCTCTTATATTTGGCAGATCGTAGCCATCAGCCTCCAAAATTTTATTTGCTTCACGGTAGTCAAAAACAATCTCTTGCGGTTGCCAATTCCTGGTTTGTTTACTAAAAAACAACCGCTGCTGAAACATGACATGGAACGCTCAATAAAACCACAGCGCAGAAGCTCGTCAATTTGTCTCTCACTTTCTGCCTTATCAGCGCTCGATTGAGGATAAACTCTAGCTCTGAATGGCTTAGCGTCAGGCTTGGGCCTAGGCTTCAATATCCCTAAAAGACAGCCAGTGACCTCAGACAAATCTAAGGCAAATACATTGCTGTAGTTTTTGAGTAACCGTTTAAATCTTTCCTTATCGTCGTTGGAAAGTACACAGCTATTTAGATTTATTCCTAACTGCTCAAAGGTATGTTTGATGGGAGGTTTTGGCTCTGAGCTTGGATCAATCTTTTTATCTGGCAAAAGTGTAACACCAGTACTGCCATTGTCAATGTTGTCTAGTAATTGAGCGTTGGGTTCTAGGACCCCTTCTGCTAAAATTGTAGCAGGGTTAGAATTGATGAGACCCTCAAGTCTCGCCAAACGATTAATCTCACCAGACTGCTCGGTAGAACCCTGTACACAAGCCTCTTCCGATTTACTTGACTGAGGTTGTTCAGTCTGCAGTTTTTCACTCACAGCAAGTTCGTTACTCTCGACTCTGGTAGCGCTATAAATAGCTGCTTGATCGTCGGCCCTGTCCGACTGCAGGTTTGCGCAGCAGGACACAAGTGGACTCGGTGACTTCATCAAGCGCCATTCCTGCTGCTACCTCTGCTGCTACAGCGACAGCTGCTTCCATACATTGACTAATGCTGTTGTTTCAAAGCCTCTGACTTGATTGTTAGCCGTGAGATTGCAATCTCTGCGGCCCAATATCATTTTAACACCAGTTCCCGTTCGTTCAGTTTTTTCACTGTCGTTTTTAGTTACTTGCAAAATTCGTGTGGGATTTGATCAAACTGCAAAACCAATGGGTGTTTCATTTAAATTTTATATAATTATCAGAGCAATTTTGGACAAAACACAAATTTTTCAATTGGAATTTGGAATTGGCTACAACCAATTTGGTGCTGTCCCCTGGTTGAAGTGGGTGGTATTGCAGTCCCAATTTTTCTGCGTACTGCGCACTTATCAAACTACAGTGGCTGCCTGTGTCCAGGTGGTAATTTGCATAAACCTCTGAATTTTCTCTCCTATGAATTTTGACACGAATCATGCTCATATGATCAACATTACCTGAATTTTCGTTCTTGTTAGAAAACAAGGTATTATCAACAGAGTCAGTAGTACTAAGATTGTCAGTGTCATTGGTTTGGGTGTTGTCTGCCCATAACCGCTGCTCTCTAATGAGCAGTGCCCTACGGCTAGGGCTTCTTCAAAACTGCTGTACAGGTTGAGAGCTCTGACACACCGGGCTCCAGTGGTTGTATCTGAAACACCTGCGGCATTGGCTGCTGCGTGCCAGACATGCGCCCCAGTCGTGCACGAGCCCACAGTTACCGCACGCGTCGTTGTGTGCAGCGCTGTTTTGGCGCCTCCCTCTCTGTTGTAGTAGACTTGGGGCCTGGGGCCCATTTGTAATTGGAGGGGTGGTTGCTGATAAGCAAATTGGTTGGAGAACCCACCTTGTGGACTTTCCGTTTGATAGGACGGTTGGTAGGCCTTCGGGGAAAACCCCCGACGTGTAGACGGACCTCGCCCTCGCCCCCGGTTGTAGATTCGCTCCCCCCAATCGGCGAGGCGCCACTGCGGTGGTCCGCGACTGTTGTCTCCTCACGTCTTCTCGTCCGAGAACTGAACCTGATGATGCGGGGACTGCGGGCTGACGGCCCGCGGCGTAGGCGTAGCGCCACGTGGCGCCGGGGATATGGCGCGCACTTGCAGCTTTTCTAGGGTTTTCTTCATTTGCTGCTCCATACGCTGGATGGCGCTCGCGACATCATTTATTTGGTTGTCGCCGCAACTCTCATACACACTCGCCCATCGCTTGATTGACTGCAGGTCAGGCAAGTCATGGTTCAAACAGTACTTCTTTATGTCACTACACAACTCGTTGATAGCAGCTGCCTTTGCTCATCGGTCACGCGTACTCTTGCTGCTACATTTTGTAGTTCATTCAAGAACTGCTCGGTAGTCTGACCTGGTTGTTGTCTACAGTTCCACACAAGAGCCTGCTCCCGCCACATCTGTCCTGGCTGTCGTTGAAAGCGCTGCAAGAAACGTTCTGTAATTTGCTACAGGGTCGTGATTGCGCCTTCAAGAAGTGGAGGATCCCCATCGACAGGCGGGTCACGAACGATGAGAGATAAAAACCACCTTTCACTGTCTTGAATCATTTCCATGCCTAAATTGGCAATTTTAGTTTTATCAGTAGCAGCCCGTTGTGTCTGGATGAACCATAACGCCTTTTGCAACCAGCTTTGACAATCTTCAGATTAATTTCCATGAAATGGCGGTGTCATCAGCGCTGTCGCCATATTGTTCGAGCTATTTGAATTTTCCGAATCGTCCGAATCTTCGATATCTATATGTGGTGCTAACGGTGCGATTTGATCAACCGGCTAAAACGCATTGTCGTTGGGTGCCTCTACAGTTGGATGAGGCTGGATTAGCTGTACATTTAGATGACCAACCTGGGCAGGTTGATCGCGTTGGGCAGCGTCGTGTGGTTGGGTTGGAAGCTGACATCGAGATTGATATCTCGGCACAGTGATGAAGGTTGACGTTGGGCTGGGGTGTCCTATTGGTGTTGAACATTCACAGGGGTCCGTGGGATGGGTCGCGGGTGATGTTGGTCGTCGTTATGCACTGGAGATGGGTGAAGGTGATACGCAGGGCCGGGGTCTGGCCATCGAAACATGTCGCCATCGTCACTGTCATCGTTGTAGAGGTCATTGTTATTGGGATAATAGAGACGGTAATTTAAATCAAGTGTAGTGTTAAGCTGATTCGCAGGTTCAATTCGCGGGGAGAAAAGATCACGTATTCTCCCAGAAAGGCTCGTTGCAGGTGGGGTCACCACAACCCGTGGCAAGGGTCGGTCACCAACATCATCATAATTGTCAGACGCACTCTCGTAATATGCGGTTACGAGTTGTTCAGCAAAATGGACGTTTTTGAGTTTTTTATTGTTTGAAACCGATGGAGATTTTTTGTCGTTATTAGCCCACGTATAATATTTTGTGATTGCTCGGGCTCGGTAAAATTTGTCTTTGCCTTTCCTTTTTTGGATCTTTTTGGTTTCTATCCCATCCGTAGCAATTATTTTCCATAATGGTTCAAAATTTTTGCTTTCACGGTCGCCATCGGTTCCTTTATGCATATAGAAGCTAAGTCTCTGAAGTTTTCCTTAGTGTACATTTTCCTAGTTCGATATTTGCTATTCTATCGTCAGTTTACGATAACACAGGGCCTTGCGTCCGTTCCGCCTAGGTCCTCTGGCTCGAGCTGTCATGGTACGGTCCACCATGTAGGATAATGTATGTTTATAGGTTTAATTGATCCATTATTGAATGCAAGAAGTAATCGAGGAGTCATAACAGCGAGCAAATACTGTTTTATTTTATGTATAACTTCCAAATTTCAAACGAGAAGTATCAAATAGGTTTCATTTTCCTTTAGTAGTTCAAAGTTGCAATTTAGTAGGTTCGGGTAGGTTTGGTTTTTGTTTTTTTCACTATTAGACTTAACCTTATATACCAGTTGCGGCATCGCTTGCTGCATGCAATGCAACGCTCAGTTTCCTATCTCCTACAGAAGCACAGACACTGCTATCTTCTAGTTTTCACAGAAATTACGTGCAATAGCCTCAATTTTAAAATTAATTTTACGTTGGGTTTCTGATTATGTTCTTCATTCGTTTTCGTTTCAGGAAAACTGTCTGGTAGCTGCAAGATGGCTTGATCTTTTGAAGAACCACGCTGATTCGCAGTGAACTACGCAAATCACTGTTCGTAACGCTATGCTATATGACGCATGAGTAAGCTGCCAGCTCAACTGGCTTCGAACAGGGCTTCGAACTGTGCTTTATACTATATTTCACACCTCTACGATCGATCCTAGCTAGGCCCTGGCCTCAAGCCTTGCCTAGAATCAAATAATTGTTACCTTAGGCTACACTAAAGAATAATGTAAAGCGCTCATCATTCATATATCCTATTTTAAAATATATGTATTTCAGAATACCAACATGTGATCTGGACATGCAATAGCTCATTGGAAAAGATTTTTTATTCCCTGTATTTCATGTCCCTAGGAGTAATACTCAAAACTGCATACTTTTTCTACTAACGTAAGTTATTTAATTTTCCTTGACCAAGTTCGTTGAAAAAAAAAAAAAAAATTATTTTAGAGACAAAGTGTAAGTTATTCAAGAAATGTCATGAGGAGCTTTCTTATAGAGAATTAAATTACCTTTCAAAGAGTTACCATAAGAAGAAAAATCTCAAATACTTGTTGAGTTATTGTCGTTTTATTGAATCGGATCGGCGGCCATCTTGATGACGTCATAAAAAGTTACTCCACCCTTTCCAGAAAACTAACGCCATGCTTTTTCTGATATTTTGACTCTCCCAATAATTTCTGGATAGGTGTTAGTTGGTTATGCTCCGATGCAATCTAATCTGAACAAATTTGATTCTGCCACGCCACTATAATGTTGACTGAACTAACTAAAGTGCATGTGGGTAAGTTAGAGGTACAAAATCTAATTTTATGATCGTTAGAGGTGCAGTGTGTTCATATGGCAGTCGATGCTTACAGGGTTCTGGGTCGACTCTGTTTGAGTCCTACTTGTATTGAATACAGGGCTCGCATAGACGCAACTGAGGTAAAGGGGTCGGCGGTCTTCGCGGAGATGTTTGTGGATCGGGGGGTTTGAACAATCTAGGTGGGGGATTGGAAGAATTTTGTTCTCTTGACGAATTTTTCTTTGGACAGTCACAATTTTCCTTTTGTGCAGAACTCCTGACCAGTGGAAGAGGGGTGGCGGTTTTTCCCAAAAACTTTAAACTTGGAATTGAAGACTGAGTTGGGAATTCCACCTGAAGTTATTATTCAAAACTTTAGACATGATGTGTTTATGATGAGGGACTATAGAATTGAGGTGGGGGAGGCCAAGAAATGAGGCGGAGTGAGGCCGGGCCCCCTCAACCCCCCCTCTCCCCATCGATGCGAGCACTGCTTGAATACCATTTCAGTTTATGAATTGTCATCAAAATGACAGATAATTGACTATCGACCTATCCTCCTGCAAGCTGGGGAAGAAAGAATTGGCTTGCAGCCCAGAGCTCCTCGGGCCAGTCGTGAAACGCGATAAAAGAAGGGGGAGCGGTCTGTGCGTATCCCTTCGCATAGAACCAGACTGTAATAGTCTTATTTATCCACAGAGTCCTTAATCATTCAGAACCACTGTCGCGCAAAGCATTTCTTTGTTGGTAACTCGCGTCTAAAGTGAATAAATCAGAAGTACAAATTAAATAAAGCTGAGTTTAATTGTTTAAAGAACAATTTGTGCTATTAAGATGCTGAACTTTGTGTACCGTATTTCCGGTTTGTTCTCTTTGTCCATTGTCTTCAATGCAAATGCTTTTTGATGCAGTTTTGCATAGAAATATAACGCGTGCGTTTTAGATCTTCTGACGGTTATTAGCTTGAAGCACGGATTCTATTTTGTGATTAGTTAGTAGCTTGTCACATAAATTTACTGTCCTTGTCTCAGATCTTGAGCAAATGATGTAACTGACTTAAAAGTTAAAACTGGCTCTTGAAACTGGTTATATATTTCAAAACGTCAAGAGGTATAATATTTCACTATGTGCACTGACATCGCTAGGACATATCTGTATATTAATTTAGATGATACCTTTATGTTACTGATTTTATTTCATGATTATTAATTTCATTGATTGGTCATGCTAAATCTTGTGGTGTTAATTTTAATGTTATCAATTTGGTTAAGCTTTCCGCATGTTGTTAATCTTCAAACATTTTGTTAAACATTTTAGATCTATGACTTTGTGTAAAGTTTTTTCTATCGAGATGTATCAAAATGATCGATTGGATATAGTATCATTTCTTGTGCAACATGGTATTATGTTATTGAACTATCAGTGTTTTTTTGTTCGCAAATTAAAGATTTCTTGAAGATTGTAAGCGGGGTTTGAAACGGTTTGAGTCGTTCCATTAAACTTTATCAAAATTTGCTTCATCAAAATGTTCAGATTTTTGGTCAGTCAAAGACTATGAATTATTGAATAGGATGATTTAACTTTATTGCTGCACGTAAGCAAAACGATGCAGCTAGCTCAGTATTAAACGAATAACTACTAAGGTCGTCGTAGAACTAAAATCACATTTTTTATTGACGCTGCAACAGCCAAAGGCTGATTTGCATCTACCTTCGTGATGCAATGCGTTCAGATTAGTGTAAAGCACCATATTGTATCAATCTTATCAAATGTGTATTATTTTTGTCTTTTCATTCGTTCCTTGAACTGAAATGCGGTTGTACTGTCTTGTTGAGAAGAAGGAACCGTAAAACCGTCTATGTATGATTGTGAGGATCGAATTTGATCTCGTTCACAAACAGTGCGAGAGTTCATGGACTGAAAGTGCCTCTGCCACTTCGTCACAGTTTTTGTACAGTTTTGTTCAGTTCTGTTTAGACTTATATAGATTCTATAGGAAGTTATAACGTTTAAAAAGTTTCATGATAATTTAGTTAGGCCTACTAGATTTTATTTGGAGTAAATTTTATTTTGTGTTGTACAATTTTCATATGTTCTTTGAACGCATCAAATATAACCAGGAATATTCGTACTTCTTATGATTACTAGTGTGCACAGGAATTATGCACATGATCATATGCAGTCAACAATTTGAAGACAATAATCAACGTCCTTTCTATCTGGCGTGTTATGTAGGCATAACTAATAAGCCTATATATTTCTAATTTGAATTACTTAGCATAAAACTTATACATTTTTCATGAATTTATCGTATATCAGTGTCAGTTTCAAACTGAATGAAATGCTATTTCTCTTGTTTAGATTTACAAAGGTTGCATTGCTTTTTTGTTTCTTTCGTACTCTAAGGCTTAATCTCATTTACATGTAAGTGTACTGTGACTAGTGACTACCATTAGGCCCTACTAAATGACTTCGTTTATATTTATATTTAGTCTTTTAACAATGTGAACTCGTAGCAACTTGCGGTGAACTTATCGCAAAAATTGATACCTTTAAATAAGCTCAGTCAAAAGAATAAAATAAGATAGAAATAAGATCAGTCAAAATCTACTAAATCAAATTTAGTCTTGTACCCTTGCATGTTGCTAGAAACGAGTTGGCTACTAAGAACATTTGATTAAATTGTACACCATTTAAGTTGAACTCGTTTGTTTGTTGAATTGTCTTGTTAAAAAACGGAATTCTATGCAGGTCTTGTATTAATTCTATGAAAAAATTGATTGAAAATTAATTTTTTCTTGTAAAATTTATCGATATTACACTCTTCCGAAACTCACAAATTATCGACATATTCGATGCGTGTATTGGTGAATTTCGATCTTTTAATTTAATTTTGCTTAGTTAATTTTGTATACCATTTTATCTCTTAACTTACACCGTTTCTTGCAGTAGTGTGTACCTTACTACTGTTAAATTGAAAAGTCCTACAGTATTATTTGCGTTTGTTCTAAAATTCTGTATGGAATGACTGTTGATTTGATTGAAGGTGGCATGTATACACATGACACAGTTGATTTTGATTGTTAATTTGTTTTCATGTTCTTTTGCGATGTGAAAAATTAAATCGCGTTTCAGACACTTCTGATTTTAGTTGATTTATTGAGCCTGTTGTAACAACAATTGTTTTATTCCATGTTTTGCCATCTTCACACAACATTGACGCAACTATTCACATGCGATTCCACATTTAATATATACATGTAGCCTGCTATCCTGTATTGGCCTGCAAATGTGATTATAAGAATAGCTAACATATTACATCCCTCCCCCCTCTGCAATTTGTCGAATGTATCCTTCTTGCCATCTCGAAGCTAATTTTCCTTTCTTAAAATTAAGCACCTGTTTTCTATTACGCAAAGCATGCGTTAGCTATCACATACCGTACTGTAAAACATGAAATTTTCGCGTGCATATAATTTAGTCGATTTCGTGCTTCGCGCAAATTCGCCAAAAAACTTGCAGCAAAAATAAAGTTGCTGGAACTTATAATAATGGGCAGTCATTAAAAACGCGAAAATTAAGTGCAGCAAAACGTTCGAGAGGCAAAACCGCTAAAATAACATGCAGCAAAAATTTAATATTTTACAGCATTGTATAATAATACATGCACTGTAATAATTATACAATCTTGTATACGAAAGCCATCGTTCGTGAATGATGCAGGATGCTCTCAGTGTATCAGTCCGTCATCCTGGGCCAGCTGAGGCCTGTGAACAGCATGCCGACGAGCTGCAACACACGAAGAGTCCTTTATCGTCAATTCGTCATACAATGTCATGTAGCTGATCAAGGACCGCTCCAGAGGGAATGTATCCCCCCCCCCACCCCCCACCAGCACTAAAGTGTTTTTTGTCGCAACAAAATTGCTGATAAAACAGGGCAGATGTAGCAATGAGCGGTATACAAATGTTTTATGCATGAAATGTTCTGAAGTTAAAGCTTGAGATCATGTAAGTCAAATGTAAGAGAAGTCTGATTTGTACTCCATTCCACATGTACTCCATCTCTCTCTCTTCAGTGCTCTGCCACATGGCAGGTCTTTGGTGTCCAAACCTTCCACCTTTTCCGATCTTCAGCCTTTCTCTTCATACGATTCCTTCTCAAGCAGGTCGTGTATCATTCCGATACATGGCCTTCCCGGTCCTCTCTTACCCTCCGTCTCCATGTAGGCTACACATCTATATCTATAAGCAAGGATTTCCGTCCGCGCGTGTGTGTGTGTTTGTACGACTCGATCATTCGCGCAGTGTTGAAGATATCGACATGAAATTTGCACAGGTGGGTCACAAATTTCCCAGCTCAGGTCATAGGGAGGTTTACAGCCCCTCGGGAGCCCCCACGGGGGCAGAAGGCCCCCCACCGATATACAAAATTGGGAAAAATCCGCCCAGATGCTCTCCACGATGTTCAATGGTGATAGCTCAATGGGGTGATAGGAATGGTGATAGCTCAATGGGGGTTGCCGAGGGACCCAAAGCGGGCCCCGAAGGGGTCATGGGCTCCAAAGGGGCCCTGTGCCCCGAAGGGGCGCCAGGGGGCCTCAAAGGGGCAGCAAAGAGTTTGCACACCAGTTTTTCGCGATGCTGCTGGAGGTCCAACATTGGCCCTGAGGTCCCTTATGGATTCTGGGGCTCACACTAAGATCCCCCGGGGGCCCCTAAGGGGGCCGAGGGATACCCAAACGCATATAGCATTATGGCAAATAGACTCAGATGCTCTTCACGTTGCTGATGAGGGCTAAGGGGCCCCAAAGGGGTCGTCGAGCCGAAGGGGTCCAGTGCCTCGAAGGGGAACCAGGGGGCCTCGAAGGAGCCCTTGGTGCTTCGGGGCCCCCAGGTGGGGCCCCAAAAGGGCCCATAGGGGGGCCTTTCACGATGCTGAAGAAGAGGTCAAGAAGCTTTCAGCGGATCAATTATATACCCTGGGGCCCTTCCTCTAGGATCTTCTGGGTTACCGCTGTCCCTGACAGCCCATTCAGGCTCGAGCATCGCCGGGTACCCTATCTAGTATACTATATACAATTCATCCTCCCCTAGCAACGAATCGTGGATTCGTTCTTGCATAATGCTTACATAATGCTTACATGTAGGGGAGACCGGGGCAAGATGACGCCACGGGCAAGATGACATTCGTCCCCTATTCGGCCATTTGGAATTCAAACTCACTTTTAATCAGTTTCGTAGGTCAATTGGGTTAGTACCCACCCCTGATACTCATCAGAATAATAGTTTTCAATAAATCGGCTCACGAAACGCAAAAATACGAAAAATCACTTTTTGCTGTGTTTTTCGCCAACATCTGGGGTTCATTCACTGAGCGACAGCCTGTCCTGCGTCAATGAGAGATTTTCACAGCACTGCGCGGTATGTCCTGCGTGAAATAGCGCTTATTTGAGCCTTTGATATCAAGAACCAAAGTTGCTATCGTCGATCATCTAGGCCGAGGAACGTTGGGGCAAGATGACCACTATGGCGCCGGGATACTTTAGTATTGAACCCGGCGCGTCTTGCCCCAATGAACGATATAATGGATTTTCGGCATCTCATGCTTTTCTGACCGGACACGTGCATAAAAAATGGGCGTTAAGGTTTTTTTTATTCCTTATAGTCGAGACTAACAATATAAGAAAATTAGTTTACCTCTGCATACTTGCATCGAAAAATTTCAGTGTATCTATATTCTAACCAGCTAAACATTGCTAACCAGCTTACCTAACCAGCTAACCTAACATTGCTAACCAGCCAAGGCTAGAGGTCGCATGAATTTTTGGTTTTCTAGCCACCCTCTATCAGATAATAATTGTCTTCATTTTCAGCAATTTTGTCGTTTTTGACGTTGAATTTGTAAATGTCAATTACATGAAATTATGTCTTATAGAGCCACAAAAGGATAATTCTCTACCCCTGGGCGTCTTGCCCCGAACACGGGATAAGAGGAGCCTCTCGGGTAGGCCCGCTAGAATGACGATTGCGCCATAACTATTCCAATCTAACCAGATTACTCCCCCCCCCATCCCCCCGTCGATTGATAGCCAGCTAGCTCAGCTACGTGGCCAAGCACTAACTTCTTTCTTAACGACAACACCCACTCGCTGAGACAAAAAATACCGTTAACGTGCGCGTCTTGCCCCAGTCTCCCCTACGCTTGTACATAACACATAGATGATTAGCAAATAGTAATAGTATCATAATAATAATTTCATGCGTTGCAGTGAAGTTATTTCATTCTATTTGGAAAGCTGCATATCTAATTCTTCATTCTATTCTCTGAATATAAATTAAATAATAGGCTAATCGATATTTAGTATAAGGCCTCAGCAATAAATAAATTCTGCAGGTCGCACGTAGCATAATGCTTATTGCACAATACATGTACATTAGTGTGACAATGAAATGCATGAAGACATTTTTTTTTGCATTTTCTTCACTCTCACCCTCTCAAATCTATCATTTTAGTGCAGAAATTAAGCAAAAAAAATTTGGATGGATTTGATTGATATCTAGAGGTTGCACAAGACAGTTGAAATTTTGAC
>JAQIWG010008030.1:0-11770 GCA_034695025.1 Chamaedrilus cognettii | reverse complement strand
AGCGAAAATCGGCCCTTTTCAGGACCACCAAATTATTCAAAGGGAATCAAAGCGCTCCGTTACTGAGACGCTATTTTTTAACTTCAAAAGCTCAAACCGCTGTAACGTGTGGTTGATTAAATTTTTTGATTTTTTTACAAGAACTTTTATAACTTTTGAACGCATTAATGTTTTCGTTTGAAATTCGGGGACCTTGTGTCAAATTATCTCAGCTACAATCCCTGAAAATTTCAAGGAAATATATTGATTTTTGGCCGAGTTATCGCGAATTCGCTAAGGGGTTATTTTTTTTATGCCGCACTCTGTGTAAATAGCCAATCGTTGCCGTTTTTTTTATTTCTGAAATATTTGCCTACAAATTCGAGATATACGTTTTGTCGAAAATTCAATTTCAAGCATCTTTTGATCAGTTCGTAACGATGCGGTATGTCCCTCGTGTTATCCAACAATACCCCTGCAGGCTGGGGAACAAAGAATTTGCCTCCAGCCCAAAGTTCCCCGGGCTTGTCGTAAAAGGTGACTAGAGAAAAGGGGAGCGCTTCTGTGGGACTCTCTTACACAGAACCGGACTGTATATAGCCCTTGATAATGTGCTCTACACACCGTCCCTAAACCACAAAAAATTAATTTATTCAGTAGGTGCATGTTTTCAGTTTCGTGTATCGACAGACGGACTGCACACCCGGACACGCGATAGAGGCCGCCATGGATATGATACTCGATAGCGACGTCGACGTCATCTTTGGGCCCGAGTGCTCCGTGGGTAAGAGTGCACCTTGGTCGTCAATGGTTGATCGTTTGCAAGCTCGGTTTTCCTCAATATCCTAAATATTCGTGTACCGGATTGCCTATATCTCACATGCTTACGGCACTAAAACGCACTAAAAAGGGTAATTATGCGCAGTAATCCTATTTTCTTTTTTAAAGTAACCACAGTTACCACCGGCAACGCATCAAAAATAGGGTGACTGCCGTGTAGTTACTCTATTAGTTCAAAAAGTTACCACAGTTACCCTGTTGCAACTTTGTGATATCTCTTGCTAGCGCCAAGGGGGGGGAGGAATATTTTCTTTCTTTATCTTCGTTTGTTCAAATTTTGATTTTCTTAATTTTTCTTCTATTTCATTATTTTCTTAATTCTGGGGGAGTTTAACAAAATAGCCGCATTTTTTATCGTCTCATCTATTAATGTTCATGAGAGCTGCTGAAGCTGGGTTGTATGACCCTTCCTGATGCCAACCAAATAAATAATTATCTGGCAAGGGGTTAGCAGCTAGTGACACTTGTGTGTTTAACAGCTTTGCTGAAGGGCCTGTAACGCATGGTTTCATAGTTGCCATGGCGGGACTTGAACCCTGGTCTCTCGACACTTCATTCTACGCCGTAACCACGCACCCCAGCGCTTCGCTGTTTACAAAGGCATTTGAAATTAAAACTTCTGCATCACTAGGCGTACGATGTTACGAAGAATCAAAAGTACAATGACTGCCGTGGGCGCCGGCTCAGGGGGAGGCAGGAAGGGCAAATTTCCACCGAGGAAAATTATGGAGGGGCAAGGTGACACTATTCTGGGGGGGGTCATTGCCCCAAACCCTCCAAGATTTTTATGCCCCCCCCAAGAAAAATTATGACACCCCCCAACAAAATATCATTTTTTCACTCAAGCTCTTTGAAAATGAATAGAAATTGTAAAATGCATGTACAAAATCAAAACTACGCCTATATTTCTGCAGGAAATGTCAAGCTGCCATGTGGGGTTAGCCTATGGTAATGTAGCTTTTTGTTGTTTGTACCCAATAATTATTGAAGTAATCAGTAGGCTAATTTAAAAATCGCTGCCCCCCGAATGAACGCAGAATTTTTTTTAGGGATATATTTCTTGCCCCCCCCCCCCCCAAGGAAATGAAGGCGAAATATTTTAATGAATAAAGTCCGATTCAGCCCGCAAAGAGCCAAACCGTACCGGCGCCCCTGGACTCTGTACTATTTCACTGGTTTCAGTGGTTTGAAGTGTGAAACGGATTAACAGCGAGAGTAGATTAAAATGTCCATAGTGCCGCCACAAAGAACATGCCTACGTGTACTATTGCAGAATGCGTGTCGGTCGGCTACGCGGCCGCTTACTGGAACATTCCACTGTTCCCCGAGTCCTGCATAGACACGACGCTGAACGATAAGACGACCTATGACACCATGATACGCATCGCAGGCTCCTACAGGGCCTTTGGAGTAGCCTACATCCGCGTCTTTCAGCTCTACGGCTGGTATAGGTATCGACGACCAGTGGCGTCGCGTCATATGAGCCAGATCAGGCATTGGACCGATCTTGAGAGTCCTGGCCCGACCTTTAAGTATTAGTGGCTCTATCTAGCCTGACATTTGAGTTCGAGCGACCCGATCTTAAATTTTTCGTGGTAAATTTACCATAGCTAAGTTACTATGAATGTAATTTCACCATAGTGTGTGGTATAATACAAGTACTTGGGGCGTTTTAGGGTCAAGCAGCCCTACTGTGGATGGTCTTGCCCGAGTTTTAGATCTACCCATGCCACGTCACTAAATGCTACTTAGGGTAACACCCCCTGCAAGCCGGGAAAAAAGGCATTGGCTTGCAGCCCAGAGAATCCTGGGTTAATCGTAAAAAGCAACTATATGATCGCGTTTGTGATATGGTGGCTTTAACAACCTGCCCAGTAGCGTTGGCATCAAATTGATGAAATTTGTCAAATAAACACATTAATCACATTTTCATAACTGCACTGCTGTCATACCGCAGCCCCTTTCCCCCATTTACCTTTCGGAAACCACTGACGGTTGTCCCCGCCCCGTGGTAAAATTGCTCCTTAAATGTTTTTCACTCGCTCCCTGCGGAATTTACCGTGTTTTACCGAGGTTAACCACGGTTCTCCACCCCATATCATTCTCTGCTCTAGGATCGCGTTTGTGACGGACTCGTCTGTGGCGAGCTGTCAGTATGGCGCGACGAGCATCAAGAACGAGCTGGCTAACACGAACGTCACGTTGGCCGACTGGGTGCTCCTGTCGGCCACTCCCGAAGACGACGAACTATCCACCGGCGTGCGTCGCGTCAAGCAGAGCGCGCGCAGTGAGCAACGAGGCTTGCAGTCAATCCACCTTGAGATTAGCATCAGTGCCAAATATAGTAATTACACATCGCTTCAGTTGTAAAACGCTGGTAGCCAAACTAGCCGCGTTGAGCTTTGTGCTGTGAGCAACAGGGTTTGATCAAAGCTGTGTGTGCAACAGGGCTGGATAAAAGCTATGTGCAACAGAGCTTGAATAAAGGTTAGTGTGCAGCAAGGTTTGATCACTGATCAGAGTGTGCAACAGTGTGCAACAGTGTTATTTGCTCAACGCCTATATGCAATAGGGTTTGATTAAAGCCTTTGTACAGCAGAATCTGATCAAAGCTCATTGAGCAACGGGGTTTGATCAAAGCTCAAGATATAACAAGTTTTGATCAAAGCTCAAGATACAGCAGGGTTTGATCAAGGCTCAAGACACAGCAGGGTTTGATCAAACTCAAGATACATCAAGGTTTGATCAAGGCTCAAGATACAACAGGGTATGATCAAAGCTAAAGCGTAGCTTGAACTTTGATCAAACCCTGTTGTAGCTTGACAAGCTACAACAGGGTTTGATCAATGCCTGTTTTGCTGCGCAGTCGTGATTCTGTGCCACTCGAACGTGACGGTGATGGGTCAGTTCCTCTTACTCGCCCAGGACCAGAACATGACCGGGGGCGACTACGTCTTCTTCCTCTTCAGCAACCTGCCCACCCCGGCGACCGTCCAACCGTGGACTCAGTTCAACCTGGCCGGGCAGAACATGACCTACCGCCTGCAGGCATTCTACTCTGTTAAACAGGTTTGACGCCAGTAAAACTAAGCTAACCACCTTTTTTGTCTATTCTCTTATCTTATTATGATCTCTTTTCTTATAAAGTCTATTCTCTTATCTTATTATTATCTCTTATCTTATAAATCAAAGTGCGGCGACATGTTTTCACACAGGTTGAGACGTGTGCACCCTTGTGAGGACTGCAGGAGCTGGATTTTTATGGCCGGATGCCCTTTCTGACGCCAACCAAATAAAGAATTGTCTGGCACGGGGTTTACAGCTAGCGACACCTGTATGTTTAACAATCTTGCTGTAGGGCCTGTTACGCCATGGTTTCATAGTTGCCGGTGCGAGGACTTGAACCCTGGTCCTTTGGATTCAAAGTCTGACGCCTTAACCATAACACCACAGCCACTCACTGCGGTGTAGTGGTTAAGAAATGTTTTATCGCTCATTAGTGCACATTAACATTTAGCACCGATCAATTTCAATTAATTATTTATTAGCGGAATTAACCAATGATATTAATGATAAAGACATAATTATAAGTCAAATAACGGTTATTGAATCTCTTATTTGCAAAATCAAATCCATATTTACTGCAATTCGGTCTTTTTTCCAAGACAATTCACTGTAGGCCTAACGCGACTTTGCTTCAACCAATAGCAGCATTGATCCTCGAGTCTGACTTCGCCCACTAAAGATTAGCGTAGCACTAATAGCTAAATGCACTAACTAACTGATGACTAACTAAATTGCTCCATGATTGGTCCAGAATTAGAACTGCGACCTGATGCACCAATCAAGGTCCATAAATTAGTAATAAAATGTATTACATACGATTGTGGGCGTGGCGAATAAATGACATGGTATAGGAGTAGGGACACCAGCTCAAATGCCTGTGACGTCATTCTTGCATTGGGTCAATTGAAGATAATGCGGGTTGGTTAAATGCAGCTGACGTCACGCAGCATAGTGAATAACTCGACAAACGCCGTCCTCGCTCAAGTCGCTGCGCTGAACGAACAGGCTCCTTGGTTCATCAACTCTAGCCTGGGCAGCAACCTTCAAGTAAAACTAAATATTACATCAAATCTGTGGTGTCTTTGCACTACAGTTTAGCTTGCACTTCAACTGTACGTTTATAAGTTTCTATTTCTCTATTGTGTTCTGCCTTGGTAGATGAAAGATTTATATTGCGTTAGTAACGTTACGTTACGTAGTTACGTTACGTTTACTATTGTTATGATAGTTGCTGTTATTGTTACATTAGTTGGGTATGCTCGGGCGCCTTGGTTCATAAACTCCATCCTGAGCACTGAGCAGCAACCTTCAAGTAAAACTCATCTTATTAGTCTACATATAACTTACGATGCCTTTGCACAGCAGTTTAGCTTGTACTTCAACTGCACTTTTATTTTACTTTTCATTTCTTTTTCGTGTTCTGTTTGATGAAAAACACCAAAATAAAGTAGGAATATGTAAGGAGAATTTAGGCATGGAGACGATTAGATGGACAGAGAAGAAAACAAATGAGGAGATCCTGGGGAGAGTGGGGGAATCAAGAAAAATGATTGAAGTGATAGTCAGAAAAAGCAAAACCTTGATTGGACTTGTATTGAGTGAAGAGGAATGGTTCAGAGATATGAGGGAATGTATAAAGGCAAGAGAGGACAGTGAAGGCCACGTTATCGGGATGATAGGCGACCTGCTCGAGAAGGAATCGTTTGCAGAGATGAAGACAAGAGCTTAGGATCGGCTAGGGTGAAAGATTAGGATATTAAAGACCAGCCATGGGGCAGAACACTGAACAACAAGATACAGAAATGAAATAACGAAAAAGGAATAGCAAACAAGTTGCGGCTGGAGTAATTTTTTTTAAAGAGAGAGGACAAGACGGCGAAATAAGACGAAAAGGATAATTCGTTTTGCAGCATTTTGAGAATTATTTTTTTATTTGCTTGTCTTCAATGTATTTTACATATTTGTCCTAAACAAAGCAGCCTGAATACTTAAATTTTTGTTTAAGCGTTAGCCGCGAAATGAACCACCTGGTTCTGTGTTGATTCAGCCCTCGGCAATTGCGCTGTTCCTTTACGACGCGGTCTCCATCTACATGAGACTAGCTAATGAAACGAACGCAGCCGGGCTCGACATAAGAAATGGATCTCAAATTTTCCACAGCGCTATCGGGCGCAGCTTTACAGGTAGATTACAAATGAAATGTTTCTGCAGAAATTGTTTTTTCTATCAATCGAAGGTAGGCTCTAGCCTTAAAGTGTTTTACGAAGCCTAATGGGGTTATTATAGTAGTTACAACAAACCATGGACGTCATTGGCAGCAGGTCTAATTTGGTGTTGATTGCAATCGCATTTTTGTCGATTTGTTACAATTTTGCATGTGGCCGGGGTTCTTCGGCCTCCGTGGGAGTTCCCCGAGGCTCCGGGGGAAGTGCAATCGTCCTATGTATTGCTAAATTTCTGATTCACCTGCACAAGATTTATGTTAATATCTTCAAAACGAGTCCATCCAGACGGACAAACACACAGACACAACGCTCTCGCTGGCAAGCATTCTCGCTTATGGATATAGGTTGACGCTAATGACGACAAATTTGTGACACGATTATGACTTTCACCATGTTGGAGGCGGCTGGCATTCGCGTACCTGTGCGCAAACATAGACATCCATAGTACGGACAACAAAATTGAAGAATTTACTAACATTATCATAGAAGGTATTCACTCTTCAAACTTCGATGTCTCAAGATACTCTCACATTTTTCACAACTACCAGCTTCAACTCGGATAGAATTTGGTCGTTCTTGTTCGAAACAAGAACAAAAGGAGTTTAAAATGAACCCCATAGATCTCATAACGTATCCAAGGAAATAAGGAAATGGATATGAAAACATGTATTTGTCGCTCTTAGGCGACAAAAACGGAGGTTTGTTGGTTTTTTTTCTTTTTTTTTTACAGAAACTTGGTCATTGAGGAAGGAAGATGTCAGAAGAATAAGAGCGTTTGAAAGGTGGACGTGGAGAAGAATGAAAAAATTAGCTGGTGGACAAAGAAGAAAAAAAATAAATAAAATAAAAATTACAAAGCTAGTCAGAGAAGATAACAAACGAAGAGGTACTAAGGAGAGTGGGAGAAACCAGAACGATGCTACCAGACGAGAGAAAAACTGGATCGGGCATATCATGAGACGGGATGGACTAATGAACATCGTCGTGGAAGGAGGAACGGAAAGAAAGAGGGGGCCAGGAAGAAAGCAAATGGGAGTGATAGACAATGTGATTGAGAAGGAAACGTATGGAGTGCTGAAGAGAAGGGCCGAGGAAAGGTGGGAGTGGAAAAGTTGGCTGCCAGGGATCTGCCAGGCAGCAGCATACTAGAGATAGAGAGAGAGAGAGTTTTGTTAGTACTGCTTAGTCACTAGGAGCCAGGGCCGGCGTTAGGGCATGCGGGCACCCCCCACCCCCGAAAACATGCTAGTGGGCCCCCCACAGGGCCTTTCAAAACGAACTCGAGGAGGGGGGTGGTGCTGACACAACATTTTTCACAAACCTGCACATTTTCCACACCAACATACTTAAAATCGAATGGGCCCCTAATACCCCCTAATGGCCCCACCTGTAAATTGCTGAAAAAGCAGAAAATATGCCTTTTCCGAAAATTCACCAAAAAGTTACTATGTCAAATGCACACCATTTAGTCCAGTGGGCTCCTCCCCAGCCGTTTGCTCCCCTCGGCCGGGGGGTAAGGGGGGCCCTAACGCCGGCACTGCTAGTGGTATGTCTGTGTGTGTGAAGGATTGACTGGTAACGATAACATTGACCTGAACGGTGATCGTGAGATCGACCTTGAGATGTGGACATACCAGCCCGACAACCAGTCCTTCATCCCCTACATGTTCCTTTACCCGGACATCAGCACCGTCGTATGTTCCATATTGTGCACATTACTTTGATATTCGCTCTTGATGTATCGTTGCAGTAGAATAATGCTGGTTGGAAATATTTTGCTTGATTGTGATAATTCTCTCACATGTTGCTTAAAGCGAAACGTATTTAATTTTATCTTTTTTGAGTTCATAATTGTATTTTCTGTTTCGTGTGATGATGTGCTGTAATTGAATTGATGAATTAAATATATATAATCTTGTGACCTAAGACTTCCATATGAGAACTTTGTGCATGAACTTGATCTGATTAATACTGAGTGTAGTTGTAGTTTGCTTGTTGGAATAGTTGCATATTTTGTATTACTTTTTGCTCTAACTTAGTTAAGTTTTATACCTACATGGATTAATTTCTGATGATATTTTTATACTGCCCCTGAAGGCGAATAAAAGATTTATGGTATTTATGCCAACCGCGTTATTTTATCCTCATTTGACAGAGAGTCACGCTACAACCGATGAACGTGTCCTGGGGGCCAAACTGCACCACGCCTCCTCCCGACACCCCGCCCTGCGGCTTCAACAACGAACACTGTCAGCCTAAGCCACCGCCTGTAATTCCACTCACAGGTCAGCAATTTTGAAGTAGGCCTAATGACATCTTTTTCTTCTTCTTTCGTCGATCTACTGATCTACGACTGAGCACCGGTGGCACAAGCGGCGTCAGGCGGAGCTGCCCTGTGTATGTACCACACCAACTTTTGAATGTATCTTTGACTACCTTGACTATGGCTAACAAAACCCTAGGCATGACTCATCCTTAACCCTAAACCGGCCCTAACACTACCTTGCTAACACTAACGGGGTCCGAGCCCTATTTTATTAGTAAATAATAATTTGTCTCACGAATAATTGACAGTTTTGTTATAAACAGTGTGGTATGTGCAATGGGGAGGTCGTCCTACAGCCGCTTTTTGCGCGGCTCTGGGTGCTATTGGACTGTGAGGAGCGGAAGGCTGGATGCAGTAGTCCTACAGGGGCTCATGTGGAACTTGCTGATTCAATGCTCACTAGTTACTAGCTAGTGACACCGGCCAGTGCCGGATTTACGTATGCGGCACACAGGGCACGTGCCCCGGGCCTCCGCAAACAAGGGGGCCTCCGCAAACAAGGGGGCCTCCGCAACGCAAAGAAGGGGGCCTTTGTCAAAAATTGTGTACACAAAACAGCGCTGAAGCAGGGCGGTAGGCATAGGAATATTTTTGATGGAAAATTTCCATAAGCACCCCCCCATTCCTAAGTTGATTCCGAAAGGGAAAATGGGGGAGTTTGCAGAATTTTTATGCCCCGGGCCTTTTTTGATCTAAATCCGGCATTGACACCGGCTCATTTTAATCGTGTTAACGGAAATAAACTGATGATCTAGTCATCAGTTATGGAACGGCATCGATCTGTTATTATTCACAGGGCATAACTTCCATTTATTTAAATCCATCCTTAGTTTAATCCTTAAACGTGAAACACAGCTAATGAGTGAAGATGCCTAATCAATTTATTGCATGCTGCGACGGGCAAAATGCATGGACTAAACACATGCTATGCGCATGTTAGAAACGCTTAGCTGTAAAACATGATTTAAAAACAAATTTCCAACTTTTGGGCTTAAATTCGACGCGCTTAATTTATTTTTTCATATTTGATTAGTCTGCGCTACAGTCCTATTGATTGTATCAACTTTATTTTTTAAGTCAGTTATATTATGGAACCTTGTGATCTAGACAAGATTTGACTAAAAAACCACTAGAAATTGTCTCACTCTTGGCTTGTAAACTACATTTTATGACATGAAGAATTCGCAGTAGTAGATATAGACATTGTTTCGTTTGTTCATTCGTACCAACTCCAGTCCAACTGAGTGAATGATTAAGCTAAATGAACATGCATGTTTTGACTTATTTTTATCTATTCAATTCAATTCAATTTTTAATTCAATTTGATTTATTCATCAAACGCACAATGTACACACGGTATCAACACGCAATTAAATAATGACTTACAATGTACACCGCGAATTAATGAAAAGGGTGACCAGATTCCTCTCGGATCGCCAAATGTCGCCCAAATTTTTATCGACAGTTTGATAGCAACTACAATAATAGTATTAATGTAGATACACGATCTCTCGTTGCTACGATTGCAGTGAACACGGTCGGTGTGATAGCGGGAGTAGTTGTCGGAAGTCTTGTTCTCATCATCCTTGCTGGGATCTGCTACACGACCAGGCATGTTTACTGCCTCTAGACACTCATTCATTATTGCGGTGCATTTATCCATCGCTCTGAGATCTTTTCGTTTTATTGCCATGTTTTACTTTGACAATTTTTTTACCGGTCCGGCATCAAATGATTTGTTCTAGGATTTAAAAGACAGCAAGAAGAAAGGGAGTTAGACACGTAGTGCGAGGAGAGGGATTGTTAAGAGTTGCGATGGAGGGAAGAATGGAGGGGAAGAGAGGACCGGGAAGGCCACGAATCGGGATGATAGACGACCTGCTCGAGAAGGAATCGTAAGCAGAGATGAAGATAAAGGCCGAGGTTCTCTAGGGTACAAGAGAAGGTTTGAACACTGAAGACCTGCCGTTTGACAGAACACTGAAGAAGAAGAGGAATGATTTGATTGTGAAGTGCAAGCTTTCAAACAACTCAGATAAAATTTATTTTTCTTTGTTGATATTTATTTGGGTTCATCTATTTGAATTTGTTATATCATGACTCAATCTCGAATCTCTCAATCATTCCTTTTTAAAGCAATATTTTGAAACACGCTGCGCCTGAACTTTACGCTGTTAGATACTCTATGTGATTAGTCCGGTCGTACTCACTCTGCTTGCAGAGCTAGAATGATGTCGATGAGAATCCAGCAGATGGTCTGGAAGGTTTGTTACGACGACATCAGCCTGCTCAAGAACAACGCCATGAGCACGGTACAGTAGTTAGCATACATTTTCTTTTTACCATCTAGTGTGGGCCAAAAAACTTTTTTTTCTGTATAGTTAATGCAATTTGTGTCATAAGGTGGTGAAATTTTATGGACACATAGGCCTAATTAGTCATCAACTCTCCATATTTTGCCCTGTTTGATGAAATTTTATCGATTAGTTTCAAAGTTATAAGTTTATTCTGGATGAAAAAAAATTTAATTGATGCCCCTTATCCCTCAAACTCAGAAATTTTGTCTGAGTTTGAGTCCTCCCCCCCGCTGAACCATCCTAGATCCACCTCTATTCTGTGGGGTATAGATCCGGGGCCTGTGCACTTAGTAACTTGATCGTTTGTTTAACAAAAAGATATTTGTGTGCCTTATTCTCAGATGCTGGGTGTGAGCATGCGTTCCGTCGGGTCGCGCGCCACAGAGGGCGCCGCCAGTCACGTGTCCCTGCGCGAGATCCAATCAGCAGAGATCCTCGGCGTCTACAAGGGCAGCGTCGTGCGCGTCATCGCTTGTCGCAAGGTCGAAGTCAACCTGACCCGGCGTGATCTCATTGACCTCGTCAACGTCAGTGATTGGCTGCTTCGCAGTTCCGTTGTTTGTCAGTATATTAAAGGATATGTGTTGCTCGACTTGCGTGTATAACACAAGTCGTGTGATAATATAATGTAATATAACATCATATAATATGCTTTATAGTTTTATGATTGAAAATTCTAAAACTATACTTTGTCCTACAATTCGATGTTCTACAATCAAGAAAAAATTGGTAGCTATCAGACAAGTAATGAAATGGTTTTTCGCTGCTAGTCACACTAGCAGCGAAAAACCACAGGCAGTGTGGTAAGCTTAGACAATAGACAGGCCTTCCAACATTCTAGCAACTTTTCGGCTCACGTATTTCAGATTTTTTGATATGCATTAAGTCCTTGCTGATGATAGAGCGATATGAAGAAGCGAGGCATGAATAGAGAGATGGCAAAGAATCGAGAGTTGTGGGGAAGTCTCATCGTGGGA
>JAQIWG010008029.1:0-11770 GCA_034695025.1 Chamaedrilus cognettii | reverse complement strand
GCAGCTAGATTGCAGTGCAGCAGTAACCTGTAGCATCTCTTGACATCTCCAGCAGCTTATTCTCAGGCTCTGCTCAATGCACCAGCAGCCTACAGTCGAAATGCCACGGGTTCAAGTTAACTGTAAATGGAAGGTTAGAAGGTCTTAGCCGTTCACTTTTGCTATTTCATCTCCATTCTTTTATGGCTGGTTCTATTCACAGTTTCTTTTGAAATGGGTTTTAAATTTGTAATGTTGAAAGCATGGTTGCAGCACGCATGCAATCAACTTTCTATCACTCCTTTTGCATTTTAGGTGCTTTATCCCTTCTTCATATTCTTACTTCTGAGGATGGTATACTTGAAATTCCAATCATAACTATTTAACTCAGATTCTAATTATACTCGCGGGTGCTGTGGTCCACCAAATTTTTTTAATTGTTCATTTGCTTTTCTACTTCGTGGCTCTTTCAAGGCGATGCTGGTAAAATAGAGTCCTCGCTATTTTTACTCGGGAAGGCGGGGCTGCATGCAATCAAAAAAGAGGGGCAGGGGCTTTTCATTCCCCCATACATTGATTATTTTGCAAGAATGCGACAAATTTGATCAACAAAATGACAGGCTTATCTCTTGAAATGAAAGCACATTTGTTACGCCAATAAAACTTCGGGCTTTGAATTTATATAAATTTTGCAAAATTATTCACATTTCTATATATTATTTTCTTATATGCTCTTTTAATGCTGTCTCATTGTGTCATAGTTTCAAAAGATTATTTCACCCCAAGCGCTTCAAGGTGTAGAGCTACCAATCGCAAAGAATGCATCAGGCCAAACAGGAGCCAAACAGACCATTTGAGCCTACCAGGGGGAGTAGTGGGGGTCGGAAACCTTCATTTATTACTTTTCTCAGCATTTTACTATTGGTTTACACTGGCACAGCATAGCTTTGTTAACTTATGGGAATAGGTCTAATTCTGGTAAGCAAATATTACTCTTATTTCCTCTTTTTCTGTTTAATACTCTCCACTTTCTTATTAATTTTCATACCTCATTGGTCTAACAATACTCTTTTTTTCTCTATTTCTATTTCTTTAAAAACTCAACTACAACAATGCGTACGGTCTAATTTGATAAATTCTATTGGTTCTAATATTTTAATTTTTGGAATACGCCATCACTTTGGAACTTCAACAGTTAAGTAAGCCTTGGTGGTAGTATTGCGCTGCATGAAAACAGCATCGCAAAGCAACAGACCCAGCAGCAACTATAGCAGCTGCAGCGGCTAGAGGCACTTGCACCGCAAAGTTGGCATAGATGTCAACATATACACGTAGTACAGGAGGACATTGGGTGCAAAGCCCCTACATTAATAAATCCGTGGCATACAATTTTGTAAACAGCCTAAAGACCAAAATCAGAAAGTTGCATTTATTCAAAACACGCTCGTTTTATGAAATTTATTTTCGGACGTTGTTGTTTAGTGAAGTTCGATTTGCACAACCCAGAGACTATTTTATTATTTCATCAAAGGTGTCACTTTTCATCATGAAATTATCTTGCGTAATGATCTAGTGGTATGTAGCCTAATATTGAATACGCGATGTCTCCACTAAGTTCACATGTAGGCCTGCAGGACTTGAGAGAGAGAGCGTTTTGCAGAAGGCAGTGTTGGATGGTACCGTGTTGCCTTGGTCTTTGCAGAAAGCAGTGTTGCCACTCACAGTTCACACAATCTAACGGTTTTAAAATAATCATTGCTGAATCGCTTTTACAAGTTCATCATCAACCCCTATTCTAGTGGTTGCATAGGTTCATGATCTAATTTTCATTTTTAAATATTGATTGATGCCAATTGATCTTTCAATACAAAAATATAAAGGGTTTAACATCACGGGCCTGCACGCAAAATCATTGTGGTACCCGGCCTTCAAAATGGTTGATAAAATTCATGGGTTCTAGGCATTATCAAAGGGTTTCAGGGTGTTCTGTTTTGTTAAAAGGCATCACTGGTAGAATGTATATCGCATACAGCTTAACGACTATGCTTAGCCTACCGAATCATCCGCGACCCGCGCTCTCGCTCAAGTTATCATTAGTGCAGCAACCTTCGAGCCTCGCCTCGCGTTTTCGCGGCGCCAGGAAAGAAGTAAACAGCTGCTATCGCATTCATCAGGCCTAGGCCTAACTGCCTAAAGTTTCCAGATGTCTGGGCGTACAAACTAATTATCGCTAACGTACAATTTTGGCAAGATCCTACATATAGCCTAAACACTGTAACTATGATCTAGGACTAATACATGCATGTGCATCTATTTTATTGAATATTATATCTGCTAGAGCGTTATTGTAGCATATGTGATTAGGCCTACATGACATGAGTTTTGTGATTGATATTCTTTTCATGAGAAATATTGTTCGTGTATTGAAACTACAGCCTGCAATGTACTAGAAGGCTCATACTTGTTTATATTTCAGTGGTATCATTTGGAAACACGATTGTGTTTTAAATCTATTTTACTGATTAGCTTGATGATGGAAAGGTGCTTAAAGTGAAAACTTCGTACCTGTCGCTATTTATGCTATTTATGCTAGTTATATTTTTGTAAGCATTCGGCACTAGAAGGGAACAGCTTCAGCCTATAGTATGTACCAATAAAGGAAGTACTTCATCATGAACTACATTTAGTAGTACAGCCGACTTACACCAGCGTCTTGATTTGTCGGTTGCAGCACCACGCCGATAGATGGCGCAGTGCAGATGCTATCCTGCAACTTAACCTAGCAATGGTCAATATAACTAGAAGTTTATGTATCCAGTATTAACCACTGAATGCAGTATTTACATCGCACATATTGCATGCATGAGTAGCACACTTTAAGGTTAAAAGTTTATGATTTGTACAGAACCTCATACATAATTATTTGGATTGCTAAAATTTAATCATGACTTTGATAGAACCGTGAATGTCTACACTTAGATTTGAGTTCATCAATGGATTGTTGTTCATATTATTTTAATAGTATATTAAATAATAATTCATCTATTGTGTGTTATGAAATCTGAACATGATTTTTGCTCAGGCAAGTTTACATGGCAGTTGTTTACGCTGGACTTATTCGTTCTTATCTTCGTTATTTGTTCTTTCACCGAGGGGCTTATTTGTTGGATATTTTTATAATCTTTTTCTTACTCGTTTGTTGCTGCAGGCGCTGCTTGGACGCTGTTGATGCAGCTCAACTCTGCCGGTCTGCCCCCCGGGGGGCTTTACAACACCCCCTACTCTCTCACCCTCACCTCGCCCCCTGTCACTCTCTCCCAGGCCCCTGCCTGCCTGAGGGTCGTGTTCAAGGCCTTCTCACCCTTCACTGTCACGCTTGCCTATGTGCTGCACGGGGTCTACCAGCAGCGGCTTCTTCTCAGGTTAACCACCCCAGCCCATGAACATTTTTTTGTGAATACTTTTTAATGTGGCAGCAGAGTTGACAGCATATAATAATGATATTAATAGTTTAAAGCCCATTTTCCATTTCGGCGTCGAATGACGTCATTGAAGAGACGTCATCGAGGAGACGTCATCGTGGAAACGTCATCGAGGAGACGTCATCGTGGAAACGTCATCGAGGAGACGTCATCGAGGACCTCCCTTCGCCGTGGGAAACGATAAATGTATAATTGGTGGAAACCCAGGACGAAGTTGAGGGGGTAGGAGAAAGAGTGTGCGATAGCCGTATCAGTTGTCCATGTGTCCATTAGGAAATGAGGGAAATCTATGGTGGAAAAAGATTTTAAGTCTGAAAGAGACAACGGCAGAACAGAACAAGTGCGGAAGAAGGCGAATTCTAGATGGTCGATGCAGCAAAAGAAAATGAACGTCGAACGTTGGTTAAACGAACGTCAGGGACACTGAGGAGGTGTTTGTCCTGGGATCTTAAAGTTCTAAATGGTATGTAGAGAGTGATGAGCTCAAAGAGGTAGGATGGTTTGTGAGTTTGTAGTTTGTTATAGGTCGTTTAGGCAATTTTGAAAGAGATGAGTTGTGAAATAGGAAGCCAGTGTGGTTTTTTAAGAATGGAAGTAATGTGGTGATGTTGTCTAACAGAGAACACGGGAATTGGTGAGGATGATAGCAGAAAATTGTATCAAGCAATGAACGTACCTGGCTTTTATTTGCTTTCTTGCTGCTTGGTGGACCCGTGTGAGCTGTCCACTCTAGAACTTTAATTAGACGATAAAACGGCAGTTAGTTTTGGTTAATTAGTTCAGTTCAGTGTCCACTGTCTAGCTGTCAGTGCTGTCCAGCTGTCAGTGCTGTCCACTGTCCTTCTCTCGTACTGTCCGCTGCTCAGCTGTCAGTACTGTCGAGCTATCGCTGCTGTCCTCTGTATGTTCCGCAGGTCGCTGGGTGCGTGTGAGTTGACGACAGCCCAGCTGCCCGTCCCTGCTCTGAGCGCCGACGCGCAGCAGTTTGTCGTGCTGCTGAGCACGCTCAGCGACAGTCCGGGCACGAACGCGGCCGTTGCGTCCATCGAGCTGCAGCTCGCCGCCTGCGTCCCACCGCCTGCACTTACTGCAGGCACAGGTGCTGCTTGCAGGGATCTGCGTTCAGACTGTCCCTTGTAGTCCAATTACATCATGTCTTGCTAGCGTATATTACGATAAACAGGGTGTGGCAAAAAAAATAACCCCCTAACAGATTCGCGATAACTCAGCCAAAGCATTTTTGCTTCGTCGTTTCAGGGATTGCAGCTGAGATAATTTCAGACAAGTTCTGAAAATTCCACTTGAAAATCTGCTTGCATTTAAAAGTTATGAAACTTTGACCAAAAAAAGTTTAAATATAGTTTAAACTAACATAGTGATGCTTGCAAATAGCATTTTGATTTTGATGCCTGCCGATCTCCAAAATTCGTCGCTAGAAGTGGCAGGACCTATTTTGCAGACTACCATCAATGGGGGGGGGGGGGTGATGCATGTAAAGTGCCAGGCCCACAGACACATGCTGAAGACAACGGCGGAACTGAAAACGAACGAGTGCGTGACTTGACTGACCTGCGCTGCAGCAGCCCAGCAACAAAGCCATGCATGCATGCTGAAGGAGATTTTAGCATTCATCAGAGCAGATGGCAAATACAGAATATATCAAGATTTTTACTGACCAAAGCAGCCGACTCCTTTCAGGACTTCTTATTTATTTTCAGTGATTCAAAGCACTGCGACTGAAAGACATAAAAATGCTAATTGCAGGCATAATTGTATCGGTTAAAACGAATTTGTCACTTTTTTGGTCAAAGTTTCATAACTTTTGAATGAATGCAGATCTTCAAGTGGCATTTTCAGAACTTGTGTCAAATTATCTCAGCTACTATTCCTCAAAAGATCAAGCAAAAATATCAAATTTTGGCTGAGTTATCGCGAGTCTGCTAAGGGGTTTTTTTTTGGCCGCACCCTGTATATCGCAATATATATTATGATATATATTATGATATATATTGCGATATATATCGCGATGCGAGCGTAGATGGTAGCGAGGTCGTCTTGCAAGATGAGTCGTCTTAAGGGAAGGTAGCCGTGAACACATGTCTTGTGGACGACGGCGCTTTGAGAAAACGCAAGCGCCTACAATGCATCACATCTTGCCATTGTCTTCCAATTATTCATCATGTACATGCATTCGTATTCATAGCCACCATATAACCATCGCTGGCGACACACGTCTTGCGGGAAGACGGCTCAAGACATTAAAACGATACATCATATGTACGTAAGATCTGATGTAACTCGACCATTTGAAAACACATGTCTCAATCCCCTGACTTCCTTATGCTGTAGCTATACGTAGAACAGCGGAGCGAATGTTGTGATGCAAAGGAAGTAATCAATCAATGTCTCGTCAGTTTTGTTGCAAGACAACAAGATGTTGAACTGATCACTAGTAGACCCAGTGCAATAGCTAGTCAATCATGTTATAAACCTGTATCTGTCACGGCAAACCCTCCCTCCCACCATGCGCGAGCTTTGGCTGCATTTCTGCATCGCTTTATGTGTTTAGGGAGTGCGTCAGACCACCCCCCCCCCTGTGTTGATGCTTTAGTTGCACTGCCTCGTGTATTTAGGGAATGCGCAGAACCTCCAGGACCCCCCTCCCGTGTTTTTAGTGGCACTGCCTCGTTTGTTCAGGAAGCGCGGCAGACCCCCCCCCCCCCCCTTGTGCGAGTTTTATTTGCACTACCTCGTGTGTTCAGGGAGTGCGGCAGACCCAGACGGCTGCTCGTTCAACACGACGGATCTCTATGGCTTCCAGACGGACTTCACTGAGGGCTACCCATGGCTGCGCATTGGTAGCGTCCTCTCCTCTTGGCTATTGGACTGCGTTTCTCTTTATTACTAACCTGATTGTCTGCCAAACGCGTAACTTACCCGGCCTGCAGACATGACCGTCCCTCTTCGTCTTGGTCTGTATCTCAGCCCGGATGGACTAGAGATGATTCAAATGTTGCCGGGAGGTGTCCCCGATATGGTCGTCAGACAATGAAGAGGACGAAAACCCTGTATTATTGTTATTATTACTATTTTTTTAATTGCTATTTTCAGTGGACCACTATTCAAAGCTCAATACGTATCCATCTCATTGTGGGAAGATCATTTATACTATATGTCATGCAGTTGATTAACACTCAATACCCTGTCAATATATCGTAGATCCTAGTGTTTTATAGGGTTTATGCATTGACTATAAATTTTCCTTATAAAAGTGTATTTCTAAGCAAATATAATAATTGCATAAAGCAACGAAACAGAAAAACTATGTTTTGCAAGTAATAAGCGATATAATTAACATTAAATTTTTGTTTTTTAATCACTCGTGCATACACTGTGCTGCAGCCGCGGGGGGGGTGCATGCCGAGTTCAACAACCTCGCCCCCTCAGGATCCATCTCGACCCTTCTCTCTCCCCCCTACACCCACTCGCCCCTCCTGCCCTGTCTGATCGTCAACGCCACCCTCTCCTCCTCCACGATCCTCCTCACCCTCTCCCTCATCGACCCTCTCGGGGGGATGGTGGGGCTCCCCCGCGCGCTGGTCGCCCAGAATGCGACCCTCGTAGTGGAGCTGACCCTGCCCCCCAGCACCCCCGTGGTCCTGAGGGCTGAGGCGCGGCAGGTCTATTTTGTGGTCACGGAAGGGGGGACGGAGGGTCCTTACTACCAGACGGTCGTCATCAGCTCTGTGGAACTGGGCCAATGCTCGTCGAACTCTGTTCCTTCGCTGCTCAGTGGGTCCTCATCAATCTTTATGCTCTGTCAACTCCTCTGTTACGCATGTATATTATATTATACCATTATAATATATATAACCGACCGAATACAGGAAGAGTGCGCTATGATATATACACCTAGCATTGCTTGTGATAATAATTTGATGCTATGATGCATAATATAGGATCAGTACCACTTTTTTTTCTTGCAGCCTGCTTTGTTCTCATTTGAATTGTATGTTATGTTTGAATTGTATGACGGGCCTAGATCCGCGCGTGATGGGGACCCACAGACTCTATCCCGGACATCAGATTAAACTGTGCCCGGCAGCCCTGCCCCTGCTGTCACAATTGGGCAGGTTGGACGGCAGGAAGGGCATCCGGTCCATAAAAATGTGCTCCAACAGGCCAGGGGCAAAACAAAACACGACCTTGCGCTCATGGCTCGCTCCAGTGCATTGAGATTATACTCGGGTCGGGGGATGCTAAGACAGGCGGGTGACAGATAGGGAAGGCAGGGTAACCTGTCGGGGCTGGGGAGATGGAGCCAGAATTTGTTTGATGCCTAGTCTCCTAGACCTGGCGTTAGTTGGTTAGTTGACAGGGCCCCAGCAGACTCTGGACCGATGTCATCATCTCCTAATAGATAAAGTGTCGACTTAATTGTTGTTTCCTCCGCCTGAAGGCCTCTCAGTTTCCGTTACTCCTCACGGGGTCAAGGCACGTGAGGGCGTGACACCAGATATTCTGTGCTAGCACGAAAAGAAGACAGAAAAAATGGAAATAATTATGAAAATTATGATGATGTATGTAAGCTCTATGTATATTTTCCCGCAAAGTATTTTTAATTTTTGTGTCCATTTTACCTCAATCGGCTGCTACTGGTGGCTATTGCAGACCAGTCACTGACCGGCGCCAGCTGTATCTTCAACGTGTCTGGCGCGGCGTGCGGCTACATCTACAGCCGAGCTGGATTCTGGGCTTGGAGCGGAGAACAGCCCTGGAACCGTGAGTATAGCCCTAACTCTTACCCTGATCCCTATTCTACAATATACAGCGAAGCTGGATAGAAGTACTTGAAGCGTCGCTCAGCCCTGGAATTGTACCTACACCTCTAACTTCTTAACCCTCAACTCTAACCGTAGCCTGATTTCTTAGCCCTAACCTCAACCCAAATTCTACAACCTCAGCCAAGCGGGCTGCTGGTCATGGAGCTCAGCCCTCAAACCGTGCATTTGATCCTAACCTTATCATTAACCCTAACCCTGACCCTCGCCATATCACTGCAGTGAAAGTCAGACTAGCTAATACTGCAGTCTTGGTGACTAGCTCAGCCATGAAACTGTCGATATTGCCCTAACTTATCCAGAACTCAAGCCTTTCTCCATCGACTACGTCTCATCCATTCGGCTATTGATCGCAGAGTAGCAGTTTGACTTGGAACCCCCGTCGATCTTGACTCAAGTCATGATCGACGGGAGCTGAGTTGAGGTTAGGGCTGAGCTCCATGATCAGCCCTAACCTTAGATTACAAGCCCTAGTCTTATAATCTAAGGCTAGGGCTTAGATTACAAAGGTAGCGTTAGACGATTTTTTCAAACTTCATTCTGCCTGTAACTGTCACGCTGCTTTTGTTCCTGAAGCGGCTCAACTTTTAAATCTGATTGTAATCTAAGCCCTAGTCTTAAGTAAAGAAGCCAACTATGAGCCTTTACTATACAGGGTAATTCTATCTACATGTACATGTCGGCCAAGTTTTAGTCGGAACGGCGCATATCATTCGTCGTGAACGCAGTCTGAATACAAAGACTTAATCTTAATCCGTTCAGTGTCTTGGACGACTGGATTAAGTCTATACTTTCAGGCTGAGAGACACACTGACAGAATCTGTACATAAACACACGTTATGTTTTATAGAGTAGCATAATACCTGACCGTCGTATGAAGCAGTGAAATAAAGCTTCCTGATTTATATCTAATACGCGCGTATTATACGGGTCTCATCGTCAATCTCCGTATCCACACTACGTAGTGAGATTTTGCCTATATACTGCAGGGAAGCAGTCTTCACACAATGTGACAGCAGTACAGTGATTCAGCTTAGCCAATATAAGATGTCCTTGTTTGAGCACATCGATTTGGTTTGGACTCAGTGAAATATTTCGCCTAAGATCGATGGTTTCTATGACACCATCAATCATCAATCAATCATCTGACCTATAATAGTCAAAGATCAGTGCTTTAATTTACGGTAGCAGCCGTCAGTTTACACACGTTGGGCTGTTTTGCATAAATAGATTTTGTTTCATTATCAGTATAAATACATGTATATTTCAAAACGATCAATTCTAAAACATTTCAGCCCTCTCTCTCCGATTTTTATGAGAAAGTTGGGCATATGTCCATATCCTACACGGAGCATTCCGAGCCAGATTCGTTCCCAGCATGACAATGGTGGGAACGAACCCGGACACCGACTCGGGTCGCTCCGTGTACCAATTCGCTGCGTTCGGCTATCGTTCCCATCGGAGCGTCGCCCTTTCTTCGTTTCATTGATTGGATGGTGTGAACCATAGCGACCAGAATGCAGCGATGCGTATGGCGATGCTGCATGTTGAATTCTGACGGAGATCGTTTCGACGATCGTAACCATCGTAACCATCGTGGCTCTGAATGCTCCATGTAGGATCAACATGACGGCATTTTGAACTCTGCAGAGCGCAGATTTTATCGTCTGAGCTTGACTTCAAACATTAACAATCAAAGTAAATAATTTTGGACCTTTGAACCAAATTTTCAATATAAATCAACGATGCCTCAATATTACAACCTCTATGCTGATAGTGAAAACTTTATCGAAGATTAGTTTCAACTACGCATTTATCAACAGGGAGTGAGTGTGGCAACGATGTCTAATGGTTATTTTATGCATTTTTCTGATTTCCTTTGTATGACGTCAGAGATGTACCCGCCTGCCATGGTATTCAACAACATGACGACTGCCCCTGCTGATGACGCCATCTTGCCCACCGTTCTGACGTCACCTTCCGTCACCATATCAACGCCAGTCTGGTTGAACCTTGACTTGAGGTCGGATGATATCATTATTTTATATATTTCTTTTTTTGAACACACAGTGTTCTATGCTCCATCGTTTTATGGCTGCTAGTTTTAAGTTCTGTAAGTTGTACACCAAGCTGAATTCTTAAACTTGAAACAGTTTAATTTCCTTCGAGCTACTTGTAAGGATTTGTTTTATCATTATCTGAATGATAGATCCTCCTTTTTCAGTGAGACTGATTTTTTTATTGAATTGTTCCTCTTGCACGTACACGTATGTAGTATTTTACTTGTAATAATAGCAGCGAGGCGCTGTGGTGAAGTGGTTAAGGCGTTGGACTAAGAGTCCAGAGGACCTTGGTACAAGTCCTCTCGCTGGCAACTATGAAACCATGCGTTACAGGCCCTTCATCAAGGCTGTTAAACACGCAAGTGTCGCTAGCTGCCAACCCCGTGCCAGATAATTATTTATTTGGTTGGCATCAGGAAGGACATCTGGCTGTAAAAACTCTGCTCCGGCAGACCTCATCGTGGCGCAAAACGTCTACCTCTGTGAAAACTGAGGAAGTATCATAATAGACGTCTTAAAAGGCAGCTAGGTACTTGCGATAATAGTCATTCACGAGTGCATACCTGCATAAGTATACCTGCTTTGCGCCATGCCCAGGTTCGAGTACGGCTCAATGAACGTCTCACAGCTCGCCATATATGCGACCTCGCCCCTCGGGCGCCCTTTGACCCTGCTGGGGACCTACTGGGGCGCAGATTTTACCCCTGACGTGTCGCAGGCCGCGCCGCCCCTCTGTCTTCCGTCGGGAAACTACCAGCTCGCCCTGGTGGCGAGGTCAGAGGGCGGGCGCGTGTACATGTTTGACGTGGAAGTAACGCAGACCGCGTGTAACTACACAGCGAGCGTACAGCAGACTACCTACACGTCTCTGCAGGACAGTATGTGGCTGTAGAGCTCTGGTATGTAGCAGTATTATAACAGCCTCTATGGCATGTAGCAGCTTCTACTGTAGCAGTATGTAACAGCCTGTATATGTGTTGTATGTAACAGCCTTGTAGTCAACTGCTCTGTGCAGGACGGTATGTAATGCATATCCGCTGGGTTTGCTGTTTCTAATTTCTGAACTAACATTACACTAAATAACTATTGACATTATTTTTCTGAAAGAATATTATAGACTAGAATAGGTAATTACTCACTATTATAAGGTACTCGTAAAAGATGGTGTGCATGCATGTGTTTATTGCAGATCTTACATTCATGTATTAGCCTACAGCTCTCACTTTATGTGCTACACTGTATAACACCCTGTCACCCTGATACGTAATATCTAGCATGCATTATTGCAGTTGTAAAGTTAAACATATATTTCATCTCTTCACTGAAATTAATCATGCCACACTGTATTGCTTGACATGTCCCATTGGGCAATCTTCTCCCATTTACTCTTGTAAAAGCTGTATTA
>JAQIWG010008028.1:0-11771 GCA_034695025.1 Chamaedrilus cognettii | reverse complement strand
GATGCACTGACTTGTATCGAAAATAACACTGAATTGTCATCACTTTTTACAAAAAATGTTGCAGGAAAGGGTCTCATACTGGTCGGAGCAGCATACCAAAACGACGAAAGAAACCGATAAATTTGCATATTAGCCTAGTTACGATCCTTGAGCAGCCACTGACAGAAGTGGACCAGTGGCAACACTGGTTTGATCCTATTCGTCCGCGCCGCGAACGTTCCATTTTGTTCTAGCGATATCGTTCATTTTAATCATTTTGGAGCCAGAAAGAAACTAAACACGAAAAATATTATTTTACTAAACCGGCGCAAAATGAATGGATAATACTCTTATTCAGAATCGGAATTAGGAGATAATAGTCATTGGATTGGCATCGTTTCTCTTCACTGACGCACTTGACTCAGCCCTCGCTTCTTGGCGTGGCGCTTGTCCCAGGCACAGCTGACCGTGAAGCGCAGCTTCGCAATGGCATCCATGGAGGTTCATCGTCATTCTTGGCTGTACCTCATGACTAGGCCTATGCGGTTGTCCTATACGACATGCACTAGTGATACTTTTTCGTTAAATTTTCACGCGTTTCTTACTGCGTTTTGTATAGGTGAATCCTCGTAGATACTATAGGGAATATTATACGATACTTAATATTATTGCCATGTAGGCTAGTTGTAGGCCTACTTGGCGATATTTAGGGTGTTGTCAAAGGCTCAAAGTGTATCACTCTGCATAATTTTTTTGGATAACTTTAGGCTAATAGTTAATTAGAAATGGGCCTATGTATAGACTAGGACGCCTATCTTCATAAATAAACATATGGACAGTTGGACACAGCCCTGCGTGGCGGAGATGCTTAATTTTGTAGTAACTGTCTCAGTCAAGTGCTGAGTATTCTGTCTGCGTTTCTCTTGCCGATCCCACAGTATATAATGTCATGTCCCGGACACGGCGGACAGGACATTGAACTGCCCGGCAGCCCTGCCCCTGCTTTCACCATAGGGCAGGACGAAGCGCTGTGGCCGAGTAGTCAGTCGCGGTTTTGGATTATGAATGCGGTAGTTGCCGATTTGAATCCCGGCCGCGGCAGAGATTTAGAGCCACTTCGTGCACCCTTTCGCAAGGGTAGCTTGAATTTGTCAGCCACAAGTGTTCCTACGATGCCTACCAGATATGATGAAACCACCACTAGCCATAAGCTGGTGAAATGAGGCATGACTTTTTCCCCGCAAGGGGCTAAAACAACAACTACAACAACCCCACAGTAAACAGTTGAGCAGTGTGGTGTAGAACTGAGCAGTGTGGTGTAGAGCTGAGCAGTGTGGTGTAGAGCCGGGCAGTGTGGTGTAGAGCTGGGCAGTGTAGTGCAGAGCTAGCTGAGCAGTGTAGTATGAGGCTGAGTAGTGTGGTGTAGAGGTCGGCAGTATGGTGTAGAAGGTGATGGCTGCTGTGTGTAGAAGAGACTGCAGAAGGAGCTGCAGGCGCTTGTCAAGGACCCTCCAGCCGGTGTGTCTGTGGACGCAGACAAGATCTCCAACAACCTCTCAGAGTGAGTCACTGCTACTCACAACTGTCTCCAGTTATTGTACTCCTGTCGGATACAATGTCACATCCTTTACTTTTGTCTCATTCACACTTTGCATTCACAATTTTATTCCACTTTTAAAGTAATTTAGCATTTTTGCTGTGTTTTTAGTTATGAAGTGTGGTGTTGTGTGGGTGCTGTAGTGCAGAGTGGGTTTGTGTTGCAGAGTGGGTGAGCATTGTGTTGCAGAGTGGGTGCTGTGGTGCAGAGTGGGTGCTATGCTGCAGAGTGGGTGCTATGGTGCAGAGTGGATGCTGTTTTACAGAGTAGGTGCTATATAAAATTGTATTATAAAATATCGTTGAAACCTAACTGGAGGGTGTACGATGCATGCGTAAGAATCACAATGATGGTAGTGAAACATCGGCAATGAAGGCTGACCAGGAGGCAAGATTTGAACGGACAGAGATGAGAATGGTGAGGTGGATGAGTGGTGTGTCATTGAAAGAGAGGAAGTACATGTATAGTGCGGACCTGAGAGCTAGAATGGGGTTTGAGGCCGTGGGGGAGGTGGTAAGAAGAAACCGACTGAGATGGCTGGGCATGTGTTGGGAAAGGAACCAGATGATTGGGTGCGAAAATTTATGGATTGTGAGGTAGATGAGAAAAGACGTAGAGGGAGGCCGGAAATGATGTGGAAAAGCTTGACAGAGAAGGATATTTAAATGTGACGATGCGATGGATAGGGTAAAGTGGAGGGCGAGTGTGCATGGCTGCAAATGGCCTACCCATGCGTAAGCGGGGAATGCGACCACAAAATGCGCGTGTGCATGCTGTATTATAAAGTGAGTGCAGAAGTGCAAAGTGAATGGTGTTGTGAGTGCTGAGGTGCAACGCTAGTGCTATCAGTTCAGTTTGTGCTGAGGTGCAAAGTGGGTGCCAGGGTGCAGAGTGGGTGCAGAGTGGGTGGTGTGGTCCAGGTGGACAGTGGATGTGACCGGTGCCTCAGAGACCCTCTATGAGGGAGAGACGTTCAAGCTTCAGTTCAAGTTTGGCTCTCGCTACCCCTTCGACTCACCGGAGGTACACAACCATTGGACTGATGGCTTGCCATGACCAACGTGGTGTTTGATGATATCACCTAGCACAAATTCAGTACTTTTGCTGCGTTTAAACTAAAACTTAACTTAAAGCTCACTTAAATAGGTTTAACTTTATAGTAACTTCAGTTCTTCCAATTTGATAATAATAATAAAAACCGGTGACAGCCTGCCACCATGTCATCCTACAGCGTGGAAGGTGGACGAGATAACACCCGTGCGGGCGGTGGCGGTGAGATGATGTGAGGAATGGAGGGAAGTATCCATCACCAACATGCATCTAATTGATGACGCAACTCAGCGAGTACATGGGACTGCTTTGTCGAAAAAATATTCTTGCCAGCTCAATCGTTTTAGAATGGGGCAGGGCAGATATAGGATGCTAAACATTGTATAGGGGCCAGGACGGACAATCTCTGCGACTGCGGGCAGTTCAGTGGATGCTACATAGCAGCTATGAATGCAAGCTGACGTAAGTTCATAGGAGACCCGGAAAGCCTTTGCCTTGCTACAGAAGATGCTGTAAACTGGCTGAACAACAGCGGTATGTACGCAATAGATAGATAGAAGAACAAAATCAATTTTTGGGCTCTTGTTATATATTTAATCCCTTCAGAATAGAATACTGTAAAACAATAAATTTCTGCTTTGGTTTGAGGTGTCTAGTTTGGATGATAAAGTGTTTGGTTTGGTTATTGAGGTGTCTGATTTGGTTAGTGAGGTGTGCGGTTTGGTTAGTGGGGTGTCTGGTTTGGTTAGTGAGTTGTCTGGTTTGGTTAGTGAGGTGTCTGGTTTGGTTGATGAGGTGCGTGGTTGAGTGCGCGGTGTGGTACAGGTTGTGTTCGTGGCGCCCAACATCCCTGTCCACCCGCATGTCTACAGCAACGGTCACATCTGTCTGTCCATCCTCACGGAGGACTGGTCCCCCGCGCTCTCGGTCCAGGCCGTCTGCCTCAGCATCGTCTCCATGCTCTCCAGCTGCAAGGACAAGGTCTGTGCATCCCCTGCACACCACGCTGAATGTCCTGCTGTGTGCCACCTGTATGCCTTGCTGCACGCCCTGCTGTAAGCCACGGCCTGCTACACGCACTGCTGCACGCCCTGCTGCATATCCCGCTGGATGCTCTGCTACATATCCTGCTGCACGTCCTGCTGCATGTCCTGCTGCATGCTCTGCTGCACGCCACGCTGCATACTATGCTGCACGCCTTGCCTGTGGCATGCCATGCTGCATGCCCTACTGCACGCCCTGCTGCATGTCCTGCCACATGTCCTGCTACACGCCCTGGTGCTCGCCCTGCTACATGCTCTGCTGGAGGCCCTGCTACATGCCCTGCTGCACGCCCTGCTGCATGCCACACTGCACAATCTGCTGCATGCCCTGCTGCCCCCTTAGTGGCATGCCCTGCTGCACGAACTGTTGCACGAACTGTTGCACACTCAGCTGCACATCTTACTACTTCTGCTACAGCTCTGCTCACCTATCTAACTGCCTGTTCTGTGACACTACCCTAATCTTTCAGCGTGGACTAAGACATTGCGTGTTGCCTCCATGGTTCTGCCTTATGGCTGGACTCTTATCAGCGTAACTGACCATGCAACCTCGCCTTTCCATTCTTCTCTGCTTCTCTTTGCTCCTAGCCTCTACTCTTGGCTCCTCTTCATTCAGTTCCTCTCCACTCAGCTTCTCTTCATGTTACTGAAGTAGCTCTATACTTAGCTCCTCTCTACTTGGCTCCTCTCGACTCATGATCATCTTCATTTTTCTTCTCTTCATGTAGCGCTTCACCTCTTAGCTCCTCTCCACTGCACACATGCCTGCAGCCTACTGCACATTAGATACTGCGCACTAGCTCCTGCTCATGCCTACTGCACATTATTCACTGCACATCGCCCCGCTTAGCTTCTCCCTAACCATGGGCATTGGAAGTAGCAGATGCAATGATGACGTTGTAGTCAAACACCACCATAGTAGTCTTGACTACCATTTCGTACCAGATGTGATATCCATAATTATTAATCTTAAAGGCTTTCAGGCTTTAAGATTAATAATTATGAATATCACATCTGGTACGAAATGATGAGATTTATAATTAAAACGTGTGTGATTTCTGTTGATGTTTGATTTATGACAAAGTTGAATTAAGTAGTTAGAAGGTAGAATTAAGACCTAGTACATTGTAATTAAGTATATTAGTATATTGTATTAATATTGTTATACAGTATCTTACGTGGGTCGTTCCATATATATGTAGTCAGTTACTGCATTATTTTTAATTTTGAGATATTACAAATCCGAGATACACGTTTTGTAGGAAATTCAATTTGCAACTTCTCTGGAAAATTTCGAAATAGTAACGATGACGTCACTATTAGTAGGTCAGGTAGGCAATAAACATGACGATGGTGTTAGTGTCCAGAGTAGAACAGTTTGCAGCAGTTTGATTTCTTTGGGCCTTCCAAAGGCCTTAGTACGGCCAAAATTCACAGTGAAGTACGGCCAGTATATGCCTGTACAAGTGCTTTAATCTATGAGCGGTAAAAAGTTGGTACCCAAAGTTTCCTAGCGGTCGAACACGTTTAGTTGACGATAAGCGGTCTGAACGGCATGTTGCTGTGACTGACAATGGCGTTGTCACGAAAATTGGTAAGAAATGAAATTACTGTTCAATGTAGGCTTTACAGATAATAAAACTATTATTTTTTGGCAGCGTGCCTATTTTAAACCTAATGATTTCTTGTTTACTCTTTGTGAAACTACACTACGTTGCGTGCAATGGAGAACTGGACGGAAATTTCTATACCGTGAAGCGTTACATATTTTTCACATTAGTGGCGTCATCGTTACGAAAATTTCCAGAGATGTTGGAAGTTGAATTTCCTACAAAACGTACATCTCCTATTTGTAATATCTAAAAAAATTGGATTCGGCAGCGATTGGCTACTTATATATGAAACGACCCTCGTTTTATACTATTATATTATATTATCCATATCTATAAGCGAGAATTTCAATGTGTGTGTCCATTTGTATGTTCGCCTCAATGCATACGCGCAGTTTTGAAGAAATCAACACAAAATTAGTGCACATTGGTCACAAGTTTCACAATTCAGGTCATAGGGGGTTGCCGCCTCCCTGGGCAGAACAGCAAAATCGACCCAAATGCTTTTCACGATGCTGGTGAGAGTTTAAAAAGGATTTCTCTCACACAGCCCCTTCAGGGCTCATGGCGCCTTTGGCGCCATGAGCCCCAAAGGTGCCCTGTGCGTCAAAGGGCATCAGGGAGGCACCAAAGAGTTTTTCTTGACATAAAGACTTATACGGACATACTCCTCGATGATGGTGAGGGCTTAAAAGAGGTTTCCAAGGGCCGTGAGCCCAAAAGGGGCCCTCAAAGATTTTTGATGTGGCTTGGTGATGTGAAAGTGTTGGTAACTGTGGCACACGGCGATGTTGGTAGGCTTGTTAAATAGTGTGTTTTGATGAATTTATCGTTTGGGGCATAAGCAGGGTTAATTTTAATGGGCGAAGTACGCCTAAAATCAAATTTTTGTGAGTTTGACCAAAACAAGAAATAGCCCTCGAAGATTTGTAGAACCAAAATGTGGCCCACGTAAGAAAAAGCTTGAGAACCAAGTGCTGTATTAAGGTATATATTGTGGTTGTAGAAGCGGCCAGTCGACAACACGTTCTATGTCAAGACGTGCAATGAGAACCCAAAGAAGACTCGCTGGTGGTATCACGGTGCGTGGCTCAGTATGCGTTTTTGAGAATTGATCGGTATGCGCTGTCTTTCACATATAAAATATAATCCCATAGTTACAAATAAAATCATTGATACAATTATGCATATCAAGATCAAAATCAATCACTTAGAAGCATGGTTGTATGATACCATATACGGGCTTGTACTTACGGGCTTCTACTACAGATTGCATTGCTGAATTGTATAGATTTAAGGCGTGTTTACTGTGTTCGTAAATAGTATTTTTGTTTGCATTTAAGAGAGCATCGTTATGGGTGTTATCCAGTGTTAATTGTTACTGAACCTAGTGAATCAGTCAACATGACAAAGGCCACACGGTTAAGTTTCTTTCAACGATCATTTACAGTCAGATGTCAAAAATATATAATCCTCAGGTGCCAGGTTGTGGCTCACCTCTCCCTCATTTCATGGGAAGCCATTGGAAACTTCTCGCTTCTCTCAGGCCCCCCCCCATATCTCTCATTAGATAAAACGTGGTGAGTAGTTACATCATAGTAAGTAGTTACATATCGGAATTTTACATTGTCCTTCATTCCCTGATGTGGACAGTAATTTAGTCTTTATTGCTACACATGGTCCATGTACTGAGCTCAAGTACTCTCAAATCTCATTCCCTGATGGTCAGAGTCGTTTTGTACTTAGGTTTGAATGACAGCTAACTGTAAATAAATATAACCATCTTTCTTGTCGACTGTTCCAGTGCTGTCTAGAGTTGTCGTTGCTGCTACTGTGAGATGCTAGTCTTTTTTGAGTGAGAGCGACCCTTATTTTGCGTACAGCGACCCTCTAGCCGTGGTTCCGGCTCACAGAGAACAAGGCGTGTAATTATTTAATTTATTAGCCTAAAACTAGTAAAGAGCCTTTGGCATAGCAAGTTGGCGTGTGCTAATAATTAGTAGCACTATAATAGTTTGCATAATTATTATAGGCGCTGTAAATAAATGTCATGGTGTCCATTATATTTTGTCAGCATTTTCTACAGTCCGTTATGATAGGATGTGGTGTGTGTTTCAGATGACACGGTATGATTGAGGTGGAGGTGCGGCAGTTGTCACTGAGTTGCGGGGTTTGGCGGCGACTGGCTACGTCTGATCCTTGGACTGAGCTGCAGTCAGTGACGGAGTGTGTATTGTGAGGATCCAACGGACTGAACTGACGCGTGATATTGATAACAACCCACGAATGTGACGCAACATGCCAGTGATATGTACAGCTCGTGTAGGTGTGAACAACTGTGACCACGCGGTGATCTGGTCAATGTGTTATCAGAAAACTCGCAGCTCAACTCTAAATTATTGATTTGAAAATAGACATAGATCATCAAATGCCCTGGTGTACAATTTGAAATGTTCTTATACAGTATGAACTTTGTTATTTTTATTGTGCTTTTGAGGTTGACTCTTTTTGTCTTCATGAGACAGGTTCAATAGAGCTCTCACGCGTGATGTAGTTGACAGCCTATAGTTGAATTCAGTAGTTCGAATAGTATATTATAGATACCTTGCAGGAAGCTGAAGTTCATCAAGTTTCTGGCAATCAAATTTATATGATCCTTACTTCTTCATTACGTTGCTGGCTTAGATATTGAGTTCTTGGAATTGTATTAATCACTGTTTGGGTTATAATATAGACCATGTAACATATTATTTAATTAGGCTAATTGAACTATGCCGTTGTGCAACTTGAGTTAGATTTGCACAGAAGGTTATACATGTACATACATATACAATACAATATACATTCAAACATACCTTTCCGGTAGCGCTTCAGACTTTTCTGTATGAGCTGCTAGATTTTAACGCGACTGAAGCAAGAGATAGCATATAATGGAGAAGCTTTATATTATGTACGTAATCAGAATCTATCTAAGCATAAGATTAGGAAACCATCTTAATAGCCTACCATTGAAATACAATTATTTATAGCCATATTTCATTAGCATAGTTTTTACAATTTGTGAACAAGTGTTTTGCTTCTGTTATTTAAACTTTAAACTATACTGTACCGTACCCTGAATTGAATGTCCTAAAGATCGTGATGTTCACGTATTATACTTAATAATACACGCAATCTCAAATAGTAACATCCATAACTATATTGTTGTTGTCAAGAGTTGCAAATTGAAGTGTATTCGGATAATATTTGTGTAATATTTTTTTTTGTCATGCTATACAAAATTGTACAATTTGCTCCGTGAATGTTTCTGATAAATCTATTAGATGCAAAATGTTGATTTAATTCATGAATAATAATAATTTTTATTATTATTAAATTACAATAATAGATAATATTTGTTTACTCCTAAGATTACTTATTTCAATAGAAATTATATATGCAGAGTGCGGCATAAAAAGTATCCCCTAGCGAATTCGCAATAACTCGGCTAAAAGTAGATATGTTTGCTTCACATTTTCAGGGATTGGAGCTGAGAAAATTTGACAAAAGTTCCCCAAATTTCAAGCGCAAACATTAATGCGTTCAAAAGTTATGCAAGTTCTTGCAAAAGTTCAAAAACGATATTAACCAGCATCATGAAGCTTACTAATTGCATTGAAATTAGATTCACATTTAACGTTTGCTAACGGGATCATTCTGCTGCTTAAACCTTGTTTTAGTTTTCCAAAATGCACATTCGTGACGTCCTGTGCCCTGAAATCTCAGACTCTAACCCTGCTTTGGTCAATTGTCGACGGTAAGAGGCCGATGCCATCCAAGCAAGTCTTCTATTTTTCTTCCGTGCAGCGAGCTCGCAGCAAGACGAGTGACCAAGCTTCTCAGGCGAATAAAATCAGTATTTAAGCGTTAAGTGTACAGCGATAAGGGGTGAAGGGAATTCAAGCATCGAGCATCGTAGTCTTAACGATATTGAGGCTAATATTGTGGAAGCCTTTGAAGTTCATCTGTTTACAACGTGACCTGATTTTGTAGGCTTCACGCTACATTAACGCATTGGTTAATTTCATTTTTGAACCGTTTGCAAGAACTTGCATAACTTTTGAATGCATTAATGATTTCGCTTGAATTTCGGGGACCTTGTGTCAAATTATCTCAACCTCAACCGCTGCAAAATATGAAGCAGAAATATTATTGTTTGGCTGAGATATAGCGAATGCGCCAGGGGAATATTTTTTATGCCCCACTCTGTATACACCGTGAACGGAATAAAAACGAACCTCTACAATACAACTACTACAACTACTAGAGAAATATATACAAAATATTAAAAATGTTGTTTAGATCAAAACGACTTTACTCCCAGCTATAATACTAACTATTTTTTATACTTAGGAGCTGAAAAGGTACAAACTTGACGTCATTATGACGTCATTTGACTACAATTTTGCGTTCAGTAGACAGAGGACAGAATAATGAATCCTGATACAATATTAACGCCAAAATCAGAATACAGTGCAAAATGGGCTTCTTAGAGATAAGGATGAAAATTTCTTCCTGATAAAGGATGGAAATTTCGTGCACAAAGTGTCCCGCTACACAAGATTGAGGCAACTGGTTCTTGCAGGCGTCAAGCGGGCAGCAGTAGACCGCGTAGGCCTACGGCAATAAATAATGCGCCAGTGGCGAGTGCGACTTGGTGCGTGTGTTGAGACCCAAGGAGGACATTTTGAACACATAAAACTAATAAATGTTAAACGTGCGACTCCTAGCTATTAGACTGATGTTCATTGGTGTTTTGGTTAAAATTAAAAAATTATTGCACAAATTATTGCAGCAATTTTAGAGGTTCGTTTTTTTCCGTTTACGGTTCATAATAGACCTCGATATAATCAACATAATCTCTATAGACATATAATAATCACCTCTTTGTCCTAAGTTTTCATTCATTTTGGGCACTCACTTTATGTTCAACTTTCAGTTGAGGTTTCTGAGGGTCAGTTCACTCAGTTGCATAAACTGGTGTTTTTCTTCGTAGTTTTGCATTTGAATTCAAATTGTAACACCTCAACTTTTAAGTGGTGAAATATAATCTATAGATCTAATTAGCATTATCTGATATTAAAAGATTTATTTTTCTCAGCTCAACATATCAGAGCAACTGGGCGTCGAGTTGAGGGCTTAGATGTCTCGGCCACCCCCACCAAATTTGTCTACATTATGAAAATTTCAAATATGACTTGATGGGTAAAAAAGATTTGTATGGGTAGCCGGTACCTAAAGTTTCTAGCTGCTTTGTCTCTCAAAATTTTCATGATCTTTGACTCTCATGCTATCCGCCCCCAGCTAAGAAAAAATTTGAAGAGAAATGCAATGGGGTCGATGGCAACTTTATGGGAGACCATGGTGCAGGACTAGCAACCGACCCCCGACTTATTTTTGTCTAGCGCAGCCGTTACTTTCCTGGTCTGTCCTGCAGCTTACGGGCGACTATGCTCTAGTTCTATATCAGCAGTGAATGCACTTAACACAGTCCTAGTTCCCTACCTAGTACCTTGGTCCTAGTTCCCCTCAATTTCAAAATTCCACCCGTTCCTGATCCACGTGTTGTACACCCTGGTTAATATTTCAAGTGCAAGCCTACCGGGAATTGCTATTTACTAATGCCCTGTATATATAATTTTGCACACAAATTTTATTGCTACTACCAACAATTTTATTGCTACTATATTGTTTAAATAGTTGCATATATTTGTTATTAAATTATTACGATTTTGATATAAAACGGTTAGTTATATGGAGTGTTGTCCAAATTTATTGAGTTGTCGGGTTGCTATATTTACAAATTCATAGCTTACAGGTAATTTCAGTAAGAAAATAATAAATGAAATTAGTTTAGGAATCTTAATTAAATGATTTTCAAGCAATTCATTAGACCAAGTATTGCTTAGGGAATCCAAATATTACACAGAAACAATCAGGTCTTTTAAAATATATTCTATTAATGTCAAAAAATCTAAATTAACCGATAGCTGGTTTACCATGCAGCTTGCAACAGGCGCTCCACATCCTTTAGCTGTTCCCTAGCTCTGCCTATGAGCATGCCATGGGTGAACTATGGCCTTGAGCCATAGGCGCAATCATCATCATCATCATCATTTCCGTCTTTCTTGTCCAGTTTCCGCGCTAGCATGGGTTGGACGTCAGCAGCCACGAACACACACCCTCTAATGCCCCCGCCCCACGAGGGGAATCGGGAGCTGAGAGGCCTTCAGGAGGAGGAAACAGTTAAGCCGACACTGAACCAATTAAGGAGATGAAGATATCGGTCCACAGTTTGTGCCCCCTCGAAGTAGGCCCCGCAAACTGGCTCCACCTCCCCAGCCCCAGCTAACAGCCCTTTCTACCACCATCCGCCAATTTCTCACACACCACCGACCTGAGCGTTGTCTCAAAAATACTGGGACGAGCCAAGAGCACAAGGTCATGTTTTGT
>JAQIWG010008027.1:0-11771 GCA_034695025.1 Chamaedrilus cognettii | reverse complement strand
CGTAGCATGTAGCACCGTAGCATGTAGCACCGTAGCATGTAGCACCGTAGCATGTAGCACCGTAGCATGTAGCACCGCGGATATAGCTTAGAAACAAATCAACGATTTATGGGTTTTAAAATTAAAAATTTACTTTTTTAAATTCGAGAACGCTTGAAGGGAAGGTTATGTATAACTATGTCATAGTAAATCAACTAGGCCTACTAGCATTGATTGTGTATATATGCCCATAGAGCAGCAAAGTGGCTAAACGATTAAGGTTAACGAAGTCAATTAATTTTTCGTAAATCATCATAAATTTCGAAACAGCTGTTTTCGACGGGGTCATGTTGCAGATCATAAGCAATATTGCCATAGTAACTATTGCCACACTTTAATTGCAGAAAAAGTTGACTAACACTATCACGCGTGCTAAAATCCTTTATTATTGCTTCGTGCAAATTATAAGCGATTTTCGAAATAATATTTCTGCATCGTCCCGGTAATTATCAGCCGTGACACCCTCATACAGTCATGTCGTCCACGGCATATTCTGCAGACATTCAGATTACTCCAAACCCATTCATGAGCGTGTCTCCTTCCGCTTCCTGATCAGATGATAACGCTTTCCATTCGCGCTACAAATTAGAACAGTGTAGGAATTCGGATTATATAGACCATGCCATCAGCAGAATGGGCCTACGATCAATTGCTATATTAGCACAGCTAACGTTTGGCGCTTTATGTTCAACGTCGTTTTCAGAGATATAAACTAAGAACTCGCAGACATCGAAACTTCGCAAGCACACGATTGTAGTATAGCCTCTAGCGTCGGCCTATATCGTTAGAATTGAGATCCGATTTTTAAAATCGACATAGTTTATAGGCCTACTATACGGAGAATTTCCAATTTGATCATAATAATAACTATTGTTATTTTCTACGATTGACAACAGCCTTAATCAGGTAAATTGCGAAGTATCAAAACTATCAGAGCATCGGTGTCGGTTCCGTTATTTGACAATTATGAAGCATAAGTCAAAATAACGCGGAGTCACAATAATGTTTGCAAGCAATCAACGCAACGGCTTGCCACAATTGCATATTCTTCATCAATTTCCACCTACTCCGAATAGGAGCTTGAAACTTTTCGCTCAGTCGCATTGTGCTGTGATTACCAAACGCACAAAATGCAAAAGGACACAAATAATTGTAATTTAAAACCAGAAATCGCTCACACAAACGACCGATAATCGCAGTGTCGACGACCCATACGCCCCCTGGCAACCACTCCGGAAACTTTCAGGTCGTTCAAAGGAGTTACACCTAGTCAATATTAACATATCGCCTCACAATTCCCGGATCGCCCTTCTGGAGGAAGCGCGTAAATCAGAAAAGTGTGCGGCACAAAAATATTCTCGATCGTTATCCTGGGTGCGATATGTCATCAAAGTGCGGGGGAGTTGTCGGAGAATGACGATCAGAACTTTGCTTAATTTTTGTATGAATTATAGATGGAAATGAACAGTAGATCCGAAATACAAAAATACGAGGAGTCGAGATAAAAAAAAGTGTCCCTAGGCCTACTGGATGCATCGCTTCTTTGATTGATCTAGCGGTCTGAGATACTTTAAGACTTAAAAACATTGCAACTGCTGTAAACGCAGTACAACATTGAAGGTTTAGCTATGGGGTCGAGTCCAGCCAACATTTAGGCACTTTGCGCTGTTTAAACTATTAATCGCATAAACCTACTGAGACGGCATTCAACGAACTTTGAACGAGCAAAAGGCTACAACAGGAGAATTGAACAAACGCGAACGAACAATGATGACAATTAGCAGCCAACATAAATATTTCCGCTCGTAGGCCTACTGCGTTTCAATACGCGTGCTGCTCTGAAGCTTCATTTTAACCTTTAAAAATGACGACCCTACACCGCACAGGCCCTGCTGCTTGCACGCAATTTAAACGATATTAATTCGGAATCAAAGAATTCTTGTCGATTGTATCCTATTATCCGATAAACGAACTGTTCATTCATTTATATCATCCAGTTTACTATTTGCGGCTGCGCGAAATGAAGCAGCGCCGAAAACAACTATTATGTTGTAGAGTTCGCCGACTAAATTTTATGAACAGCGAATGTTCTTCCCGCTTTCTTCTTTTCACTTTTTCCGACCCTACAGTCCTACGTTCTACAGCTCCCCCGTGCCCTCACCTCGCCGCTCTCCTTGAGTGCCGTTTACCGAATCACGCATTGTTACAAGCCCGAACGACGCGTCGACGGATAACTACCCCTCGCTGATCGAGCGGATCGAGTGGGCAAATAATTATTATTGTCTTCCCTCCACGTACAGCACTCGGTGTAGATACATGTACGAGATGGAAGCTGCTGCCTACAGGCGAACAATCCTCGGACCGTGTCCTGAGAGGGCTGCATGCCATCAAACGCGCCGTGGCTGACAATTAATGACCTTGATCCGAGAACTTCATGGCTTGTACGCGATGAAAATTAATGCCCGGTACTTAGGTTCTACTATGCAGACTACGCACACGGGAGATACAAACAAACACGTCAATACTCAAACTAGCAAGTTCGTAGCGCTTAATTATGCCAACTGATGCCCCTAGTCTGTGTTGTGATGCGAACTTTGTATAATTGAAGAACCGTGAGTACATGAGTATGTTAGCCGCCACAGAACCGCTTCCCCTTCTTGGGTCGCCTCTTATGACTCGCCCAGGGAGCTCTATGCTGTTTGTTAATTTTTTGTTCCCCGGCTTGCTGGGATTGATGTGTTTTGAAGAACGTTAATCGAGATTTGAAAAAAACTATTAAAGGCTCATTGCCTTTACCAGATCCACTAACAGACAATCTAAATCTATAGTAGGAAAAAATGACATAACATTCGCGAGTTGTTTATATCGACGTCCTTGCCTGCCTCTGAGCTCTGCCTACCACCTTCGTTCATCAGTCGATCAGATTCAACATTGCTTTATAACATAACTTTTCATACTTGAGCGCAATCGTTGAGAACCTCTCCAATCTCTATGCCTACCTTTGCGCTGCATCATTATTCATACTCTACCTCGCTTTATTACGCGACGTGGAGTGAATAATTTTAAAGCCGTAATCGGCGAGCACTTGAAAAGTTTATTTTCTAATAAGCTGTAACTTACATCCCTAGGGGTTTTTTTTGCTGTGCCAATATGTCAAACCTGCATGTACGTGGATCGAAAAAAGTCGAATATAGTCATTTCGGCGCGTAAACATTTCGCAGACTTTTTGCACGAATCTATCAAAATAAGTCGACTAGAAACGGTTAATCTAAACCAACAATTCCGCGCTGTTAGTCGAGCAATTTTTTTCATATTAATTTTGCTCATACAGTTTGTCTGGCTACGAATCAAAAAAGCCTAAGCAATAACTTAATAAGCCCTTGATATAATTCGTCATAAATTGCATAATGCATACGCATTATGCATTAGGCAATTAATCAAGCAGCTTGCTGAGCACTGGTCTACACGTGGACTAGTGCAAGTGACACGCAGTTACAGGCCTGGCCTATGATAAACTTGTTGACTGCAACGGCAGGCCAATGCAACAAGCAAGCCTGCAGTTATTACGGTTTGTTCGATTCGTAAACTCACCGTGCAACCCACGTGGGGCATCGGAACGCTAGCTCGTGTTGTGCAATGAGCGCTAGTAGTGTGGAGTAACTGACAATCCATCATCTGATTATAAAACATCTCGGAGTTTCATCAGACGACGAAGAATGATCGCTGTGAGTTGCGTCATGCGCCGCTCAACGAAGCGCCTCGTTTTTTTCACCATAGCGCGTACTTTGTGCTAGTCTGGCAGCCTTCTGCACAGTGTAGGCCTAGGCCTATGGAATAAGTGTCTTAAGTTCCCTAAGCGTGTCTTAAAATATTCCACTGGCTTAAGTAATGTAGCTGAGCACCCCCGCCCCCTCCGGCCCCCACAGTGTGAATTGATGCCAAATCCAGGTCTTTTTACTTTCGTTTTCACACTAGCTCAATTAATTCTTCACGTCGTAGGCCTACTGGAGCAATTCTTAGCACTTAGCCATCATTAACTTTGATAACATCTTTGAGTGCAGCTTTAAAATGTGTTAATCTGCGTCTTAGGCCTAAATGTGTAATTTTCTTGCTATGACCTACTTTCTGAAACCAGTTGAAAAAGTCAGTGTTTCTGATTAAGGTACCACCGACGTTAGCAGTATTAAGCTACCAATTTGGTACACTATGTACGCGTATGTATATTGCACTTGAAACGCACCAAAAATTTGTCATGCAAAACGGACATGGCAAAAACATGATTGCTTGAATCATACACTTTACAGCTACCGCATAATACAGAGAAATATTTAAGTGATGTTTTGATGCCATATAGTTGATGCTAAAAAATAGATCCGCTGCTACACGATAGGGTGCATGATAGGATAAGCTGAGTGCATCCAGCATCCTAACCACGGCTCGGCTGGATTCAATGCTGCAACGAACTTCACGACCCGCGCGTGAAACCTGTGCGCTACGCTATAGCGGCTTTAAATTCTCTCAAGACGACAATGCACTCGCCATATAAAATAATTACATACGACGAAACCCAAGTTAATACTTACCCTTCGAGTTTATCGCCGTTGTAATAAAGTACAGCAATCAAGAACACGATAATACAGGGAATCAGACACAGGGGAAAGTAGCCTAGCCGGTATGTAGCCCAATGCTTCGCTTAGTGTCGGCGAAATGTGAACTTTTAGTATAGGCCTACTATTTAAATTAGTGATAATAAAATGAATTAGGAATGAATTACTTAAATTATTTGAATTATTTGAATTTGCATTAAAATGAATTATTAATTTGCCTGTAGTTCCCCCATGATATGAAAACTATTATGATTGTATTGCTCCGGACTCTTACAATTCAATTCACTTTCATTCATTGGGCTATCTATTAAGCCATGGCAATTTCGAATTTCCCTAGGCCTCAAACTTTTACTGTTTTATTGGCAATAAATTATTCTGCTAAATGTTATCAGAGATTGATGCTATGAACGTCTAAAGGCCACAAGTAAAAAATTATTCGTTTTAAAAATTATTTGCGATTGCGTTTACACCGCCCCGTATACATAGCATGACCATTCTCGGCGGGGGGCAAGAAGCTTTGCAGGGGGCAGACATTTAGGCTATTTGCACACTGACACTTTTCCCTTCAAATCAAACTCACTACTTGTGAAACACATCATTAGCACTATATTTTGTAAAAATTTCATGCCGTTAGAAATTCATCAGTAGGCGTAATTAAGTAAAAAATAAGAAATAAATAATAAGGACGAGTGGAGGACGTGTGTAGCCTAAAGCCAACGATAGCTCATTTGTGGATATTCTTCTGTCTATCTTACATGTAGAATCTATTTTTTGTGAATAACATTGCAATGCCGTGTAGACTAGGCTTGCACGTGTAAGCCTGTAACTCTGCATTAACCGAAACAAAGTTGGTCACGTGATGCGGCTCAAGTTAGTTCTACGCTGTCATTGGCTGTTTAACTAAGCATCTGATTGGTTTATGGCTGTAATGCGCGGCAGAGACATGCAACAGTGGATGCCAATCCCTTTTTGCAATAGGCCCAGATTGGAGCGCAATAGTAGATCGCGCGGACGTGATTGAGGACCCGGCTGGTTTGTAACTTGCATGTAATTGCAGAAATGGAGTAAGTTTGTCACGTGACCAGCCGCAGGTAGAAGGCTGGCGAAATGATTGGTTCCTGACTGCCTCGACGCTATTGGTGCATTTCGATCCGATTTTTACGCAGGATCCACAAACTACGTCTCACTACAGAAGAGGCTTACATCGAGTATGATATGGCATCTATATGGCATTAACACGGGCGAGTCGTTAAAGGCGACTTAAAGGGGGGATCGGTTCTGTGCTTGGTAAAGCCGAGGCCGAGACACAGAATCTGACGATAATAGTCTTCGTAACTCACACGGTCCCTAAACTCGCAGGGGAAGAAGAACAAGCTGGCATTATAATACAAACCAGGCGAAGGTCAATCTTTGATTTGCATCTCTCAGTGTACACCCTGGGTACATCATCCAACATTGCGCGCCTCAGAACTTTATAGAGCGTCAGCCCCGTGCATTCTCAGCGGGGGGGAGGAGGGGAAGAAGTTTTGCAGAGGGGGGGCAGACATTTTGGGTTTTTACACACTGACAGTTTTCTCTTCAAATCAAACTCACGAGAGGGGGGGAGGATGCTGACAGAAATATTTATCTGAGCAGGGGGGCAAATTTTTTTTTTCACAAAGAGCAATTAGTGGGCAAACAGCATAGGCTGATGTTTAATTTTCTGAGAGCAGAGGGGGCAGAGACCCCCAGCTGGGAGGGCACTGCCCCCATCCCCCCCCTCACGCTACGAGACTGTTGCGTTGTATATAATTTATGTTTTTAAGACGTTGAGCTTTTGACACACACATCATCGTCATTCACGAATTAGCGTTTTCTCGCAGCAAATATTTAGAGATGAATTTTGCACTTACATTCATCTACAGATATACAGGAATATTTATATAAGCTAGGCTTAGCAATAATAACGATAAGATACTGACTGGTTCATATCTTCTGCCCTTCAGTCAGTAGACTCGGTACCAACAACAGTGGCTGTCCGCGACTATAATTTCTGCTTTCAAATCTTCCGCTGTAATCAAAATCTTCCAAAATCTTCCATAAAGCCAAGCGAGATAGCGTGGCGGCGCTTGTTGTCCGTTTAATGTCTTCAAGTTATTTCTCCGGCAAATTAAAGATGCGCCAAATGTATACGGCCTATATAATCCTTCTTTAACGATTACTGCAAGGCTCTTCGCAAAGGATATTAGAAACGAAGAGATCCAAAAGATAAACTAATACTTTCGCAGAGGCGTCAGTGAAAGAAACTCCATAAAAATAAACTTATTAAACAAATATTGAAGACCTACCAGGCTGCTTATGGGCCTATAGCGTACCGTAATGTAAGTAAACCTAATGCGCGTGTTATCTGCACGATTACTAGGCCTACCCTCTGCTAGCCGGGGAGCAAAAAAATAGCTTGCAGCCCACAGCTCTTCGGACGAGTCGTAAAAGGCGACTAAAAAAGGGGGAGCGGTTCTGTGCGTTTATCATCTGGAGTCTCCGCGCAAAATCGGACTGTAAGACTCTTCGTTACTACACGCAGTCATTGAACTCCTTAAACTCTCCAAACCAATCAACGATTAAGAACTTACTGGAATTCAAGATACGTAATGTATCTTGAATTCCAGTAAGTTCTTAATCGTTGATCCCATGATTTCCCATCCGCACACTCTATGCAAATATGCACGTACATGTATTGTCCAAGCGTCTATTTAGCTATATTGTTAGAATTTTTCGCTAGTTTCAGTGCAATCGATTAGGGCAAGCGTCGACCCCGATGTCCAGCTTGGATTTAGAGTGAGCATTTATCATCTGGAGTTCGGACTCGAGTGCGGCCTTCAAAAAGTCAAGGCTTGTGTACGTGTATGCCTACACCGACCACTGGCCTACGCCTTAGCTTTAAGCTTATTTACAGCTTAACTTGGACCATGGATGCGCGTCGACCAATAAAAAGCAGATATCCGAACTAATCTGCATTCTCTGAATATCTATTGCTTAATTACAATTCACAGCATTCGCAAACGTTACACGCTGTGGAAAGTGTGTGAGGTGCGAGAAAAAAATAAGCTAGAATCACTGTGCATTCTATTAAACGAATGTGAATCTAACAGTGTGAATAGAAGATTTTAAAACAATGTCGAGCAGCCTACTTTCACGTTTAATGTTCCTTCGATTGCAGCCTATTGATATAACTGTCATTGCATGAATTAGAATAGATCTCGATGCCAATAGAAGTGACCAGTGTTCACTGTCGTTGAACTAAGTAGGCTATCAGCATTTGAGAAAACAAGGTTCACTCTGCATCGGATCACCCGTCACTTCAACGGTTGACACTATACGCAATTATTCCTGCATTGTGTCGGTGAACTTCGTTCTGTTTTGTTTACATTCGGCTGCAGCTGGGGGACATTGCTCGCTCCTTGAACTTTGTTAAATTTATTTGGTTTGAATTTCTTGAGCTTGTAAACAACGATAGGCCCCCACTGCAGCTTATTGATTTATCCGCGAAGCAATGCAGTAGAATGACATAAAGGCTTTGTCCTGCAGAAATATCGATGCGTTGCTAGCATGTGGACTGACAACGAATTGAAAACTAGCTTAATTGATAACATAGTGAATAATTTAGTTACAACAACAATATCGTAGGGTTTTTTAACGTAGGTCCTACATTATTTAGCTCACTTTAAAGATAATTTTTGAGGTCTGGACTGTGAAAGGTGGAACTTCTAGGATTAGCTTACCACGGGCTGTTGATCAATGAGCTGCAGCTTCGTCTACCACAGTGATTGTTAAGAAGAGAATCGTGCGTCTTGGCACCGCGTCACAATGTCCTGCTGCAGTCTAAATACACTGTATACATAGTAGCCTACTTACAGTTAACACAATTTGCTTCGTGTGATGAGTGATGACAAAGGCGCATAAGGAAGCAGATGAACTAGGCACCACGGTAAGTTTTGGAAAATTTATCAAATTTAAGTCCTTTTAATCTTCTTGATTAACATCTTTCAAATCTTCCTTACGGGCATGTACCCTGTATGTACTGAATTGATAGGCTACAGCTACAATGACGTTCAACAAACTGCACATTCGTGAAATTTGAAATTTCTTTCTAAATGCAATTTAGGCCAATCTTCGTTAAGTTTTCTGTCGTAATAGCACATGAAATAAACAATGGTTTGTAATTACTGTTATTCTGTTGTATATAATTGACTCAGCTCATTTTTGCATAATTTATTACATTATTTTAACATATTTCATCAAATCAACGTAATTTTTCAAGCGACATCCCTTGACTAGTTCAAAGGCAGCTCAAGCCCAAGGCCGGCAGAAGATTTCCACGATTTCTGTCTGATGGTGCACAGAACAATCTCTTTCCTCAGACGAACGATCGCCTCCAAGCATCATCTCCTCCCCAACCCCTCTACCATGCTCCTCCTCTTCTCCCGGACCCTCACTCGCCTCCAGCGCCCCTGGCAGGCCTACCTCTCCCTTCTCCACCGCCACCCGGCGCGCGCCCATGCCGCCAACACGTGCGTCATCATGACCTTTGGTGACGTCATAGCGCAATTTTGTCTCGAGCGCCGCTCGCTGCGCGACTATGACGTCACGCGGACTCTGCGCTTCGCGTTAGTCGGCGGCCTACTAGCCGGGCCGAGCATGCACGTGTGGTACCGCGCCTTGGACGGCTGGGTGCGCCTCAGAAGCCTATCGGCCTGCGCGATCGCTAAAACTGCCGCGGATCAGATCGTGTTCCTTCCCGTGTATCTTGTTGGGTTTGTTGGTGTGATGGGGGTGCTGCGAGGGGATGGGATGGAGAGGATACGCAGTAAGACGCAGAGGGACTTCAAGCCGATGCTGGTGGCGAGCTATGGGATCTGGCCGGCCGTACAGCTGTTCAACTTCTATGTGTTGCCGCTTCACCACCGCATTCTGCTCATCAATGTGGTCGCGCTTTTCTGGAACGCGTACATCGGTTGGAAGGCGGAGAGAGCTTTTCATCATCATGATCTGCCAGAAGCCGAGTTGTCTTGAGCATAGGTGTTAATCAGTTGCCGACGTTTAGGGGTCTCAAGAAATTTTGGTGGGTCTAAAATAAAGAAGCAAGAATATTGAGAAGAGGGGGTTCGTATACGAAGTTTGTATTGCACAAGTTCTGTTTGGGGAGGGGGCACACACAGTTGTTTAAAAATATTGGCAAAGACTATACTGTCCGACTCCCCAGATCCCGCAAGGATTATCGCACAATGGTCTTACGAATCGATTTGAGTTTGTTTTGAAAGTCGACGTCATTAATTTTACTCGTTCACAGAAAGGCGCCACTTGCACGCATGTACGTCGAGCCAGATAGTGAAATAGACGCAGCGTATCTTCGTTTTGATGCTTTTTGTTCCGCTTTGAAGAACGACAGTGTGGGTGTAGTGATGCTCCACGACTTTATGGATTGTTGCAAATCTTGCTCAAGATCTGAGTGTGATCTGTGATCTGGATGGAGGGTAAATACAGAAATCTTGTAGAAGACATTATAATAATAGTGGTTAACTGAGTTGTCCGTATTATCGCTGATGAAAGATACTGCATGGGTAATCGTAAAGCGAATATATTGTTTTATTTGAGAACGGTTCCGATATTATGCTATGTATTCTACACGTAACACTATTCGCATTATTGCCCTGCATATAAACCAGTGCGCCGACCTTGCATCAGATTTGTGTTCTCTTGACATTGCAGCAGAAATGCTGAGTGCCTCGCTTGGTTTCAGATGCTGATATATATATCTACAGATATGTAGATATATATATCTACAGATATGTAGATATATATATCTACAGATATGTAGATATATATATCTACAGATATGTAGTTTTAACAATATCGATAACTAGGCCTAAATCACGGTTTTTGCATAACTTCACTTAGTAGATGAACTAAATAGTTGAAAGTTCCTTGCCCCACGAGCCGCACGAACACAAATGAACGATCGTCACCGCTGGTCCTCTATGAAATTTAGTTTCTCGAAGCCGCCGTGATGCGTCAATGCAGACTAAAACTAGATCAAGACTAGTATATAGGCCTGCTGTTACACCCATGGCTGCGTGTGGATGACATTACTCAGCACTGTTTTGTGATAAATTTAGCACCGTGAAGGTCGCATGAACGATAATAAACTAGCCCCTAACACCCGTTGCTTCTCTGACTGAATCTTATGCGCTGATAAAAACCACGAAGTGGCGCTATTGAAATGATTACACTTCCTCCCCCGGGCCCCCCTTCTCTCCTAATTAATTCCCTCGGTCCCAACTCGACACACATGGCGGCATGTCTTTTGCTTGTTATACGCCTACTATACAAGCAGATTATTTTTTCGGTACGGCGGCTATAGACAGTTTTTTTGCTACAGCATAGGCCTACTTCGCTGGTCTTGCAGCCATGGTTGACATTGCTGCTACGGTTGAACCGTTTCTGAAGGACCTGCTAAGTCTCCGATATAGGTGTCGAGTAAGCTTGTGCTTATTTCAATCCCTGACCAACACTGCAGACAACCATTCAACTATTGAAGGCACTCATTCAATTCAATATTGACGATTTCCTCCGACCAAAGAAGTTTATTTTACAAAATATTATGAATGATTTTACATATTAAATGATCTGACAGTGCAGTAGGCTGTGCTTCATCTGAAGATTTAGCAGGCCTATGCTCCACCAAAATAGTCTACTGTTTGAGAAATGCTTAGTCTACGTGATTTTTTTTTCAACAGTTTACTAATTTCTTAAATTTATAGCCTAGGTGCATATGCTAATTACTTACTTGTTACCTAAAATAAGTCTATTTTTGAAAGAAGTTGAAGTAAAGGAATATCGGTTACTATCCGGGATGAGAAATAGATTAATGTTGCTCAAATTGTGCAGGCTGTAGCAATTTTTCTTCTGCATTGCGCTGTTGTATACGTGACGAATAAAGTATAGATCCATGCCATGGTGTGGAGCCTTATTCATCGCGAATGAATGTTAACGTTTGTGACTGATGTAGAGTCGTATATACCAGTCGTATATACCAGTCGTATATACCAGTCGTATATACCAGTCGTATATACCAGTCGTATATAC
>JAQIWG010008026.1:0-11773 GCA_034695025.1 Chamaedrilus cognettii | reverse complement strand
CGCCCCTTTCAGAAATCTATCAACGTGTTCGCTTGAACAAACAATTGGCTTTTAATGATGGAGACGTTGGCTGCGCAAATTGTGGTAGGCCTACCTAGGCCTATCTGATAACGTCGTTTACAAAGTGGTGGCTATACTGGGTCACGATCGCAGGACCGATACTGTTGTATCGAGTGTATTAACGGCGCGAAACCTATTGCGTGAGTCAAGGCCAGCAAGGACGCAGATGACGATAATTTCAGGTGAACTTAGGTGTTGGTGGATGAGAGGATGCAAGTGTGTATAGATTCGTACCTCTCGCAGGTACGAATAAACAGTGTGCTTCCCAATTTCACTCCAGGCGCTTTATTGCGGCATCAAGCCAGTGTTGTCAATTTTTCAGAGAGCAATTCTCGTACAAATGGCCTAAAAATGATCGTATTCGGTAAAAAATTTTATCGTACAGTGAATGAATAAAACTTAGTGCACAACACTGGAAAAACACCATATATAGCACAAAAGGAGAGAAAAATTGCAATGCTCCTTTTTTCTAGTTTTCTTTTAAAACTCACTAGATTTAGATGTAAAAAAAAATTGTCGCTGGTCCGAAATCATCGTAGCCTACGAAGGGCAATTATCGTACACTCATTATCGTGTATCGTACACTCATTATCGTGTATCGTACACTCATTATCGTGTATCGTACACTCATTATCGTGTATCGTACAAACTACCTAAAATCGCTAAATGATCATGGCCTACAATAATTATCGTACATCTGCAACCCTGCATCAAGCCCGAAACTCCACTACTTTTGAGCGTCAACCAAAAATGCTCATGGATTTCTTAGATGATTGAATCCAAATATTGCTTTCCCTATTTACGGAAGGCCTGTAATAGCCTACAGAAGTGTCAACCGATGGCTGTGTAGCCTATATAGATCGCAGCCAAACAAATGTTTGATGGATCATTGTTTGATTGGAGTAGCATCGTATGTGATCTATCATTTTATCGCTCAATCTTTTCCCGACAAGTGTGTTCTAGCATAACGGAGATAAAATGAAATTTCATATCATCTCGCTCATGCTGGACATTTCTTGTTCGTAACCATTCATCGTCGGATACACTTTAATAAAAACATGCTAGAGTTATCATCATGATATACATATTATGTAGAATGTACATGCATGAGAAAAATTTTAAGCAGTGTTTTGGGAGTGTAAGGACCGTGTGTGGTAACGAAGACTATTACAGTCCTGTTCAGTGCCTCGGCCTCAGCTTTACCAAGCACAGAACCGCTCCCATCTCTTTAGTCGCCTTTTACGACCGAGGCCGAGGTTAATTCTTTGTTAGAGAGAACATCAAACATCAAGTAATTTAAACACGGTACATAATCATGATAAAAAGTTAGCTCAAAGTTGAAAAAGAATGTGCTCCTCGCTTGTCGCATCACACTGTCAGCTTTAAAAATTGTTCTCATACTAAACTTCACACAAACTTTTCAGCTACGGTTAAATTCAGCAAGCGTAGTACGGTACACCAAAAATGATGGTTAGGTGCAAATTGTGCGCCTAATTTTAAACGGGCATGCAGGCGTAGTAAAATGACTATGGTGGAGTAGGCCTGCGTGATTTTTAAAGTCTGAGCTACGCCTTTTCTCTTTTCGAAGGAGCAAGCGTACGTGGAACACTATAGGTTTTGACCGCCTGTTTTATTGAGGATAAGCCTAACTCTGAGTAAGACCCAGGGCGGCACTTGATTATTCGATTAAGCCTATGTTACGTTCCCAACGTATAGCGTGTTGGAGTGCAAATCTAAATCTTGATGAGAACCGAGGCATCATTAAGGGTCTAGGTGGGATCGTAGAGGGAGCGTGACGCTCATCAATCCTTTTGCGCCTCGGGCAAAGCAAAGCAGGGGCGTCACAGCTTCGAGCAGGAATTATTTTAAGACATTTTACGGTCTCCATATCATAGCCTCAAGTTTTGAGGAAACGTCATATGTTTCTATCCGAAAGACTTTTTCGATACCAAATTTGAATCGATTTCGAATTTGAAGCGCTACATTGGAGGAAAGAGGTGCCAGATGACTCCCCCTCCAAAAAAATAGAAAACATCAAAGGCGTTGTCGTTCCGATTATTTGTAGACTCGCTCATAATGTAAATGGAACGCGTCCGGTGACAAATCGTATTCACTCGTAACCTTCTTCAGGCGGGTGACTGTGACGACGGGCTGTTGGGGGGGAGGAGGGGGAAGGGAGGGGGAGGCGAAGGGGAGAGGGAGACGGAAGGGGGGGGGGGGGGGCGGAGGACTGTCCGATCGCGACTTCATTTGACGGTTCACAAATTGTCTCCCGAAAAAATCTCGCGGATCCGCCCCTGCTGCTGTGTCGGGAATTATGTAAATCGTCGCCGAGCGCAGCCGGTGTCACCGGAGAGAAGCTGCGGGTTGTGGGTGACACCTGCCCGTCAGTAGCGACTGCGATGTGTCAACGCAAGCGGTGTACGACGGTGTAATGCTCCGGATTGGATAAACCGTGTCTACCCTATATTCGCTTGACACTATACATTACAATATTCGATGCTATATAGTGCTGTATTCTTAAACCTCTTAATATGAGGCAGGCGTAGGCCTATAGGCCTAGTTTTGGAAGGCGCTATACGCTAAAATAATGGTTAGCCGGTAATTGGACCCCCAATGCGAATGGTGTAAGCCTAGCATTACGCGTATTTGTCAATACGCGTGAAAATGGTGCTATGGTGGCGCAACGCTACTCGGTTTCTAATGGCTGAACAGTTGCAATGCGCCTGTTCTACAGCTTTTTGTAGTTTAGGGACCGTGTGCAGCGCAAAGACGATAATTATACAGTCCGGTTCTGTGCAAGAAAGCATGCACAGAACCGCTCCCCCTTCCTTAGTCGCCTTTTATGTATATTTCTAAATAACAATCATGAAGGTTTTACGCTGTTGAACAAAATCAGCAAAAAATTGCGATTTAAGAAACGGCACAATTGAAATCACGGCAGCATTAAATTGATCCTTATGCTAATTCATTCAAGGAATAGGATAGAAATTGTTTCAAGACACAGGACACGACAAGAATCTTCATTGGATTGAAAATCACAGAAAAAGGATTCAATTTGTTCTAATTGGTCAGCGGAACAGGTCACGTGTCGACGACAAAGAACTCGGAAGCAAGGGCCTATCAGCGAACGTTTCTCAAACTTTGAACCGACGCAAATTGACTGCCTTACAAACACAGGCAATCATTCTGCACGGCGTGTCGCGCGTGTCTAATTGGCACGGTTAAGTTTAGTAGGCGTAGTACGCCTAAAATAAGTTTTTGTTCCTAATTATGCGTCCAATTTGAAACTGGCAGGTGTCGCATTACACATCAGGCGTAATGCGACGCGTTTTCGTCGCGAATAACATTCTCTATTAATATACCTCATTGGTTTTGCTGCATTATATTTGTATTGAAGAGAAATGATGGAAAAGGTTAAAATTAGCGCCATCTTGCTTGTGCAGCTGACGGTGCCCTCCGGTGCCAATTGCCTCGAATGACGCGCTTGGCGCAGAGGCAGGTGGTCACTGAAGAGAAATTTTGCACTTTTTACTATTTTTATGCCAGACAGATTCGTCAAGGCTCGCTGCTACTCGTCGAGGCTGGAGTGGATGCTTTGCCAAGCAAAGTCGCAAAGTCGCGAAGTCGCAAAATGCATTTTGACTAAAATATCCGACTAGGGGGTTAATGGATCTAAGATACAGCACATTTCTTGCTGAGTGTCAGGCAATTTTTTTCTCAGTTTTATCCTATTGATCAAAGCGTGACGTTAACGCTGCCGTAGTCAACGCGCTACACCGCCGCATGGCTCTACACAGTGTATATTAATTTTGCTCCCGGCGGAAATACATGTAGCAACAGCTCTGAGAAAGGTGGTTTTAATGGAGGTTATTCGACTGCAATGAAATGCTCGTCAAGTTCCGACAACGCACCGACTGAAGACCATTGTGATAATTAAAGACAACACGGCAACATTAGCGTGGCGGTGGGGGCAAACAGGGTCATTGGCTTGAGCGCAGTTTCAGGGAGGGGGCAGGAGGATGCGACAGGCGTGCCAAAGGAGAACTATTAAGGATGGTAAGCACGGCTGCATGCTGTCAATATGAGACGAAGGCAAATTAAAATTTAAAGCGCAGGCGCATGGTATATTATACAGCGTAACCTCGGCCAAAGTTGAAAAGCTGCGCATATATTTTTTAATTATTTTGTTTCCATGACAAGTTTGAGCGCGTTTGTCGCTAAAGTTCGTTCGCGTATGTGAGTTCTGTTCAGCAGAGAGAGAATTTTCTCATCCTCTCCCGCGTGGCTCCGTGAGTTTCAGATATAATAAGGAATACGAATGATGAGTTGCTGTAGCGGAAGCTGAAACAACAATCATCAGGCTGGTATCACCGGACCGTAAAATTGACCGAAGGACCAGAAAGCTGACTAAAAGGCTGCTAAAAGCCTATTTGAGACTTGATAAATGGATTGCTAGCAGGAATCCTCTTGCAAATGTAAAAAAACGATCAAGAGGCAGAGGGAAAAGCTGCAAAGAGATTAAGATATAAGAAAACCGTGGGCAATCATCTTTATTTTACATATTCTTAACACAATTTGCACTTTTAAAACAAGAGGAATTTCTACCATAAATTCTAACTAACCGGTAGAATGGCTACGCAGCTGACAAAAGACATGATCTATAGATATACACACGCTCTGGGTTGCAAACAGTAACAGTTACTAGCAGCGAAGTTGGCGGATGCTGCTATTTTAGAAACCAATTTGCATTTCTGGGCTCCTTAAATTTTGTTTGTTGTTTTACGATTTAGTTGAGATTAGGACTAATTGTAGACTAGATTTAGGATATATAAATATGGCCAATTTTTCATGGATTCAGGTGTTGGTTATGGAAAGTTGTAGGGTAGATTTAAAATGAATATGCAGGGTTAAGTTTAGTACGCTTAGTGCGTCTAAAACTATTTTTTCAAATTGTACGCCTAATTTTAAAGGGGTAGGCGTAGCATTACGCGTCAAGATGAAAAACGTGGCGTATGCCTACGCGCTTTCTGATTCTCATAGTAAGGAGAGTGTCGCCGTCAAAGGTGAACTTTATGCAGCCGGTTTTGTAGGCTTCTCATTTTTCCAAAGTCTTAGGCGTACGACGACACGTCTTAAATAGCAAGGAGGAGTAACGCTACGCCTATTTCATGAGGCCTAAACTCAACTATGTAAATGTGACCTAAACCGCTAAAAATGTATATAGCCTAATGGTGCTAAGTGCGATGCGGGTGTCTGCTATTTTGCCTAAGGGATGAACTGAAGTCTCGACCACGTCGAGCAACCCAATCGATCACGGGTAGCTCCGGTACCAATCCATTAATCCATCGGCAATTAGAAAAGAGCATTAACGGAGGAGGGTCAGTGAAAAGAGTGTGAGCAAGCGAGAAAAACTAGGGACCAGAAAAATTTAAAAGACTTCGTCGGTTGTGTCAATCTAGGTCGATGCAATATTTTAACTTCGCGAGCAGGTAAAGGGGAATTGTATAAACTGCATTTTTGAAAGTTTTCGCAGAGATAACACGCAGAGGCCTAACTTCAAACGAAACATGTTGAAAATCTGCCGTTACCGAAGAAGGAAGCTCACAAGAAAACGAAACGTTGAAGCAACACAGCAGTACTGGCAAATTTAAAGCTTATTAAAACTCGTAAAGCTCTCTGGCTAAGTTTACTGAAACTTGCACATATTCTGAAAATCTTGCAAGACGTAGCGAGCAAAGAGATTGAAAACATAAAATACGGGCCAAATGTGCACGCTAGGCATTTAAAAAGGTGAATATCGTTCTTATTGAATCTTGAAGAGACGAACAAATCAGCAAATCATCAACAAATCACGAACAAATCATTAGGAAGAAATTTGGTATTAAAGTTTATTTGCAATGCTTGAAAATACAAAACCGGTTGCAACAGGTTGTACTGTATGATACAATGTTGCAGAACATGCATCAAACGGATGCATAATTATCTTAATTGGCAAAAAATCTAATAAATTTTACACACAAAAATCACAACGCGAGTCGAACATGGACAGCAGAATAGTCAATATAGCCATATAAAAATAGCCTACGCCAAGACATTCAAGGCCAAAAGAATTATTGTTGGATTGTACGATCTACGATGTACGAAGGGACAATCTTTGTAGTGTTTTTACAGTTGCCCAACCGTCAGGATCTTGTACAAATTTCGGATAAATGACCTGAATACGGACGATGTAACGAAGCCGAGAAGCGCTTTATTCATTACTTCGGGAATAGCAACCGAAGGAGACCGATCGTCTCGAGTGGGTTGTCTTTGATCGCGTGTCATTGACTGGCACCCTCGATTGACGTCGTTCCGAGAATTAGAACGTTTCCCACTCTAGACGTCAGCGGCAATATTTTAGCACTGACGTTCGTGATCTCGTTACAGTCAGTGGTGTTTCTTCTTTTTGTCAGATGCAAGCGGTGGGAGTGCTGGGACTGCTTTCTTAGTTTCAAGTTTGAGCTTTGGCATATACTACCTCTCACTCTAATTTAGCAAAAAATGTGACTTCATTCCCCAGATTGGCTATTACATTTATGTACATTTGTGCCACTAGTTGTGCTATGTAATTTGTGCTATGTAATTTGTGCTATGTAATTTGTGCTATGTAATTTGTGCTATGTAATTTGTGCTATGTGCTTGAAGTAAAATAATTCGTACATACATGCATGCTATGGCTTCTGACCATATTGTTTCATCTTGTTGTATCAAGCCTATCGACCATTGTCAGTTTTAGCGCAGTCACGGACGGCAGGGGTGTACTACATCATAATATTCCTGAGTCACCAAATACTACCCCCTCCTTTTATGCAGTGATTTTCCCAGAACCCCCCTCCCCCCAGTTGGGGGAAAGCTCCCCCAAGTACGAGTGGACATCCCCAAAACCTCCGACCCCATTGGGGGGGGGAGTGTTTTGACAGCCTAAAACGATTTTGCACGGGCATTAGGGGGGCCCACTCGGCTAGAAGTAGGTTGCGAAACTTTGTTGAAAAATTGTCATTAGCACCCCCCCTCCCCCCGGTCGTAAATTCTACGCAGATAGAGATTTAGGGGTTAACCGCAATTTCTTTTTGGTCTGAAGCACGCCTTGTTTCGAACACCCCGCCATTTTCAAACACCCCGAAGCACAAAATCCTGCGAAAAGCTTGCTTCCATGTTTGTAAGTTCTACTCCGGCAGTAAAAACTATATATCAAATGGGAACTTCAAATAATTAGTGAAGTGTTGCCAAGCAATTTTACTGCCTGGAACCGTCACTGGTTGACTGACGACTGACGAGTGACGTGGATCCTACAAGTCACGATCTTGGTTTAGTAGGATCTACAGAGGATTACCGACTCGATCGTGGATAGCTTCTCGACAGGCTCCAATTTAAAATACGAAATTAAATTATACGCCGTACAAGAAGGACACTCTATATCTGTCATGCTGCTATAAAGCTTCGATGGATTAATTTGAGCGTATAGTAATTATCAGACGGCCTGGGTATTTTTATTATAGATTTAAAATAAATCTAAGCAATAGCAATGAACAATTGAAACAAGTTGACAATCTCATGCATTGTGAAAAGAATCTCGATGCATTTGCTGGATCTTGCGATCTCTTCCGTAAACAAGATCGATCTATTTAAATGAATTAACTCTAGCGAGTGAGCATGAAATACTTTACTGATACTGTATGATGCTGTGACGACTTTTAAATTTCAGGAAGGCGCTGCGCTCCCATCTAGTTGCTAAGTGTCAATTAAATTAAATGATTTTAATTAATACGTTTTCTGCACGTAACGTTGCATTGCATTGACGAATCAGCTGCTGATGATGACAACGCTGTTGGTGTCTTTTTTGTAGTTTAGCACAAAGACAGGTCTGTACAAGAGAGCCTGTAGAGAATCGCCCCTCCTTCTTCTTTAGTCACCTTTTACGCCCCGGGAGCTCTGGGCTACAAACTAATTCTTGTTCCCCGGTCTGCAAGGGACGACGGCGCATAATCGTGTTCAACTTTCGATTTCCAACTTCCGAAAATGCGTTCTTATTAGATCTAACTGAAGTCGGATTCACGCGTCAATCTGGGAATTCGAATGCCACGTAAACCATGTCAAGCGGGTGATTGAAAATGTTATCGAATTTGCTAACCTGGAATGTAACGTTACTTTGAAAGAAATTTAAGGCAAATTGAATTAGATTTCTGGTAAGGGAAATGCGTCATCGTTAGTTCAGATTAGCTGAGATAATTTGAACTTGGGTGTTGCTTAGCAAACAATAGGGATATATGACAATAAAAAACTAGACTATGCACGAGTGCGCCTTTACCCTAGTTCGGAGAGCAATGACACCCGGGACTGCATCCGTGAATTGTTAGCGCCCAGACATTCTTGTTCTCAACGGTTATAGAATATAAAACACCGAGAACTATGCGCCTGATAGCTGAACGTTTAAATCATATCAATGCCTTCGTTGTAAAATTCTGTGCGGGCAATAACACCCTCATACGAGCAATATTATAGCGCCTAGCCTGGACGGAATCATTCTAGCAAGACGCGATGTAACAAACGTGCAACGTGACTCCAGTTAACCAGAAGCGCTGAACGTGAACACATTGCAACACATATCCCTATGCATGCCAGCCACTCATCCGAAAGCAGAAAACCTTCAGAGATCGTGTCATTTGATGATATACCGCCCAGTATGCGCATGTACATGTATACTAAATTATCCGAGTATGTATTCCGAGTATGTACATGGCACATGTATGATAAATTATCCGAGTAGGCCTATGTATGCCGAGTATGTATTAAATCACCTGAAAGTCGAGTTTTGATTACTGATCTGAAACGATGTGAATTGAAGCCAATGTTTATTTGCAAAATGCTTGTTAACAATCGGTCTATCAATCGAACTTGTAAACATGTGACTGTAGAGACTTCGTCGACCACTAAAACCATGGTAGGCCTAGGCGCCATTGATCTACCGAGCGCCAATCGCGCACTCGTACTCATCTATGCTCGTGTGAATTACTACACCGTGTTCCGATGAAAACGTGAACACTCAAAACGTTATCATAACTCAGTCAAAAGTTATGAGATTTGTCTGAAATTTTCTACACAGCAACTGTAGCCATATCTACACCAATTTGGAAATTTGTAGAGAAATTCGACTAATTTTGACAAGATTATGACCGTTTTAAAAAAGGTACCGAAAAAATAAAGCATTCAACATTAGTTGCTGCGCGTTGTGTGCCTACTGTCAAGTTACAAACAAGTAGGACAAAAATTTAGTCACAGCTGATGTTCATAGTGTGTTCCTTGTTCGCGTACACAATATGTTAAATTTAGGGAAGTTGAAAATTTTTCGTCAGCAGTTTCCCCCCCGCTCGTGAGTTTTTGGGCGTTTTTTAGGAAGTACGATAATTCTGGTCAAAAACCATAATTTCTGGTCTTTGGTGACTGAAAAATATGCCCTTGTACGAAATCTTCAACTTACAACGCGTTATATACGTAGGGCAGGAAATGTCTTTTCCGAAAAAATTAGAACGATTGGACCCCCCACTTTTGCAACGGTAGCGACGCCGCTGTCTACAGGCATGCGTTATAATACTAACCGAGTTATCCAATAGCAATAGTCACTGTAAACAAGTAATTAAATGTTATAAAATTTAAATCAAAACTCTATAATAAATTAATACCAATACTATGAACCTACCTCATATTATAATCTATAACCTTGTGACGTTTGCTACTTTGGATTTATTCTGATTACAATGACATCAATAACATCGGTATGGATTCATCACCCCTCGGCCTAACAAACTTTTCATTTTCTGGTGATGATGAATCTATGACTTTATTTGAAAGATTTTAATTCTAGATAGATTGTAAGTGTCATTAGGACCTTTTGTACCTTTTCACATAATTGATGAATTTTAAACTGTTCTGCAGCGTGAAATAATGTGAAATAAACCGTTTAATTGATTGATCTGTTTCTATCCAAAAGAAGTGTCTTAAACTACGCCATTCTATCTGAGCCGTTCTGTTTGAGCAATAACTACATCAGTTAGATTTTAGCGCTAAAAATCGATAGAAGCATGAAGCTCTTAGCTTTTGATCTATAGGCTATATTTCTCAATTAAACGTTTAATTCATGAAAGCTTGTAGGAGGGTGCCCTTGAAAATGTGTGAGAATAATGTGCAGTCTAAAGCAAAGGTGTACCATCACACATGAACTTGCTTTGGGAAGTCATCGGGAAATAAAAATAAATAAATAATAATCCCTCAACTACAGCCATCTTAAATTGCTGTTGCAATTGGTATCTGTCATAAAAGTCTCATGAAACAAAATTCGAGAATAGGCCTGCTTTTAACGAGGTTAAGGGCGAGTTATTGTGAAATATGGACCGAGTGCGAAGGCGGAGCAGATTAATTTAGGCATCAAGAAAATCAGATTCGTCAACAGCCGAGCTATATTTGTTCACCGATAACGCGCCATCTCTCGGCTTCTCTATCCGAACTCTCGCTCAAGTGCACAAAGACTGCAAAAGACTGTACGAAAATTAATAGTGATGCAGAGATTGCATTAGACTAATGGGTCAGTTTAATCCAGCAGATGTGACTAGGCCTACTAGGCCTATAACGACTAATTTAGTAACTCATTCCCAGGGGAACAATTTTAAAGGCGAATATGCTTTGCAGGTCATACTTTCACGATATACAGTGTATTTGTAGGCTAAAAAATTACAAATAATTAATCTTGCAAATATATCGTTATTTTAGTCGCGATAACGCACCGTGTGACGACGAATAGGCCTACAGTCTATGGGCTGCAAGGCTTCATAATTATTATTTAGAATAACTAAAAATGTTTCCCTTAACTACACATACGAAATAAGCCTATACACCATCAATCTTTCAATTTATGTGAACTATATGCACTGTACATGTAGCTGTCAGAAAATTTGCTAACAGAAGCCAAAAATGTTTACACAAATATGTTTAAAGATTCAACTACCGGTACTAAATACTTTTCTGACATTAAAGTAAGAAAAAAGTATTTACTCATCTTGTCAAACTATATCATAATCGAAGCCTACAATGTGATGTTGGTTTCTTCTAACTTCAATCCGTATTTTTCTAACTGGGGGACACCGGTTGCACCAAAGAGGACGTAATACATGTCATGTTCATGAACACGACTCCGCTGCCTAATATTAGCTGTCGACAGCGGGACAGGCCGTGATATAGCGTACTTGTACAGGGGCGGTTCCATGTTGGGGATGAGAGGGGATACACCCACCTCCCTCCTTACATCCGCATGTTAAACAGATTTTGTCAATGTTCAAGTTTTGAAAAGTTAGGGAAATGAAGACAATTATGGCAATCATCTCCCCCTCCCACCAGCAGGTGCCGAGCAACTGTAGTCAGTAGCCTACACCCCCCCCCCATACCCCAGCAAGTCGGGGAACAAAGAATAGACTTGCCGCCCAAAGTTCCCAGGGCCAGTCGTAAAAGGCGACTGAAGAATGGGGAGCGGTACTGTAGCGGCCCTCTTACACAGAACCGGACCGTAATAGTCTTTGTTACTACATACGGTCCTTAAAATACAACCCCCCCACCCCCCGCCCCCTCCCCCCTCCCGCCCCCCCCCCCCGGTTGCGAGTTCTGCAGAAAAGGGAATTAAATG